>CATIWJ010337697.1:0-17504 GCA_949640765.1 Croton laevigatus | reverse complement strand
AGATGAAGTCAGCACATGCAAAGTTAGGGTAGATAGAAAAAAAAATACCCTTATTATTGTAATTTAGGTAGACAGAATATGAATTATGTAATGTGACACTTCTTAGTCCGGCTGCAAATGGTCGGGTAAGGGGTGTTACAGTAAATAATTGTTAAAGATAAATTTGTCTTTTCTTTGTTAGTTAGCTACACAACTTACAATAAGGATAATTTTGTCCAAAATCAAATATGTGCTATGTCATTAATAATATCTACTCTGAAAATATCATTACTCTAAGGGGGCGTTTGGTTTGCGCAAGAGAAACAGAATAAAATAAAAAAAGGAAACAATGAGAAAGAAAACAAAGAATCAGAATATATTTCCTTATTTGGTTATGCTCCAGAAACGGAATGATTGGCCCCCTGATTCCTTTTGTAACTGTTTGGTTTGAATCAGAGAATCAGAATCATTATTATTATTGTTGTTGTTATTTATTATTATTATTATTATTGTTATTATTATTATTATTATTATTTATGTAATTATTATTATCATTAATTATTATTATTATTAATTATTATTGTTATATTTATTTATTATTATTAATATTTTCTTTATTATTATTATTATTATTATATTTTATTATTATTTCCGATACCCTCAACCAAACGGCCCTTAAAAGTTATACATTTTCAAAGTGTAGCAATTTTTTAGTTTGGTTTTAATGAAAAATAGTTATAGTTAAATTGATAAATATTCACTATTGACAATTCTAATATTTTAGAGGTGAGAAATAGGTAAATCAAACACACTAATTAAGTTTATTATTTGGTTGGCTAAAAAAATGACTTTATATTACAATCTTTTTTTTTTTTTTTTTGGAGAAGAACATCATTACAATCTTGAAATAAATAGGTTGAGTACCTGATGTTTAATTAATATGCAGGACAGTAACATTCCAACATTAATTTATGTAATCAATTATCCCCACACTATATGAATAAGTATTTGTAATTGTTATATAGATATAGCAAATGCATATTAGTGTCGACCAAATGAATGGTCTTGATCAATGAGTTGGCAAACCACATGCACAGTATGGGTTGTAGGGTGCAACGGACCGTTGTGGGTTTGATGGAGCTTAGGTCCTACTAGCTACCCACTTATATGCCACCCCAACAAAAACAAATCAATTTCAACTACCATTATATTATATTAATTGTTATTGTTATTTTCTTTATTTTTTATGAATATGAAGTTACACTTTTTCCCTTCTTCCATCCCTTTGCATGGAATTAATTTAAGTTGATGTTTCCAGGAGTTCCTATGGCTGCCACCAGGGCGACAATAAGTACGAGTCATTGTTAATTATTCATACTGACCCTGCACGATTACCCATTTTCAAATGGACCACCGCCTTCATATGCGCTGCCTTTTTGCCCAATTTTGGCCTTTTTAACCAAAGTTACAAAGCTCCGTGAAAATAGCTAGAACGGAATCCGGACATGATGGTTCTGGTAAGAGATTTTACACCTTGACTACGCCTTGCGTCTGTCTCAAATTTAATTTGGTATATTTTCTTTTTCACTATTAATTTTGAACAGTATCACTTTTTTTATGTTTTGACAGAAGTCTTTCCATCTTTTAGCATCCAAATCAATTAATTTTATAATTTTGCTTTTTTTTTTTATTGATTAGCCTTTTGTGCTATAAGTAACATTATTTTGTTTAAGGAAAGTCAATTATTATATAAGAATAATTTTTCATATTTTAAATTTTTTTTAAACTCTGAATACATCAATGTTATATTAACTATTTTTATTGTTAGCAATAATAATTTCATCACAAAACAAAAAATGTACTAAGTACATTAAGATTAAACCCAAGGGTGATGGCCTGATAGTGAGGTAATGTCACCAAAGACCAGAGATCACAGGTTTAAACTCTCTTAGAGGTATCTAAAGAAAAAAAAGTACATTAAGATTGACATAGAAAATACATATTTGGAGTTTAAGAAAAAAATGAGCCAATAATTTTGAAATAATGAAGAAAATGTATATTTTTCATAGACGGAGAAGAGAAATCACTTTTTTTTTTAAAAAAAATAAATTAAACTATTAGTTTCTCCAATCCACCTGATAAGCCTAATCTTACTCATATCTTATCAATCCACTAAGAGATAAAGTGATCTGGCAAGAGAAATCACTTTTTTTATGAATTACCAATGTCCGAAGCGTGTACACCAGAACTGACTAATCTAATTTAGAGCATAGTCACAATTAAAGCTCTTCACTCTTTACTCCTCGCCATATATCTATTTTGTGGGGATCCAACCTGGAGCTCTTCCCACAAACTATTAATGTAATTAATGAAACTCCAATGGAACATGTTAACTTCAAAGACAAGGCATGTGAAGCGTACAAGTTCTTGCCGCAATCTTCTCTCCCAACTTTAAATGCAATAACTCACACCACGAGCCACTATTGATGATTGATTCATTTCATTATATGCATATTTATACACATATAATTATGTGGAGAAGGAACACACACACATACACACACACACATATATATATATATAAGAGGGAAAATGGCAATATAAATGCACATGTACTGTATATCAGTATATGCGTGTAATGGGTTGTCAAAAGTTTTTTCACATGGCTTCTTACTTAGGGTTTTAAATGAGTCTCGTGAACCCCCCACCCTGAAACTTTCAGAACTCAGCCACTAGCTTCGCCTTGGCCCTTTGGTGGGGGGACCGTTAGCTCATATACACACTTCTTCATATTTACCTCACAAACCATCTTCGTATCATATATTTCTTTTTTTTATGTAATCAATATAAATCCAGCCTTTCTTTCCCAATATATATTTTCTTACTTATATAGCTTGTGGATTCCAAGCTTAATTGGCTAGCTCAGCTTTCATATACTATATAATAGGACCACTAACTACTTGCCTCGTCATGTGAACTTTTCCTTTTAATAAAATATTTTATTGAAAAACAAAAATCTGTATAGTACTCAAAAGGAAAAAGCATTCAATACACGACATTACAATAATATTTATACTGAAATACTAACTAACTCATAAACTAATTATACAAGGTATATATTATCTAATACATTTGTCGTTGATTTTTTTTATAAAAGATTGTTTTGGATTTTTAAGAAATCTCAATGGTCTAAAGAAATATTGTGGACTACAGAATAAAGGTATACGTACTTAAAAATATACAGTTTATTATTGACAAATATGCGATCGAAAGTAATCGAACACTTTTTAAATACGTTAATTTGCCTTTTAACTAATTTTTCTAGAATATACAGATATACTTTGTTAATGTAGACAGTTTACAATGCTAAATCATTAAGATGATTATATCAAAGACATGAAAATGGTGATTCATGATATGCAAATTAATTCATTTTATTCTAAGTTCTATAGTCATATACAGGGTGCCCAAATGGTGGAGGCAAGGGAGCGAGTGAGAGCATTAGCCATCCAAGCCCAAAATTTATCTTCAATTAATTCCTTTTTTTTTTTAAAAAAAATTTTGATGTCTAGTCTTTAATATATATATATATATATTCACCCCAAAATTTAAGGAGAAAAAAATGTTGCCACTTCAATTTGGAATTTTCAACTCTGCCACTAGTCCAAGTTGAGACTCTTATACCCCATTTGGAGTACATTTTAAATATTTTGGGGCATAAGAAAGTTCCAAACTATATCAAAATGCAAATCTATTGCTATCTATTTTAAGACAAATGATGATTAAACTTGATAATCCAAACAAACTAAAATATTAAACGAGCAATATAATAATTAATTAGCGACTGATAAAATATCGAGTGCAGCTCATCATTTTAGTTAGAATCCAGGAAACATTCCCATGAACATCTAGCTTACGTGTATTCATTTAATGTATGTATGGCAGAATATTGTTAATCAATAGCTAGAATTTTCAATTATATGTAAGATTTATTGATGGACCTAATCTAATCTCTTTTTTTTTTTTTTTTAACAGAATGGACTTAATCTAAGCTAATGAAAAAAAAAAAATTTACCGTCATTATACTTAATAATCCAAGCAATTAGGATGTTTTCCTGAATTCTTGAGATATCTGGAAGATGGATTTAAATATTGGATCAATCTTTTTTAAAAAAAAGACATGGATTAACAATCAATATGTCTCCATTTGGACCCATAATAATAATCTGATGGAAACGTGCACGTTCAATACATACTATAAAGAAATAAAAATAAAAACAGAATACTCATATCCAAATAAATAAATTCATAAAAACCAATAAAGATTGTACAATATTCTCATTATGACTTAAAAGTCATACATTGGACTAGTTGGCAAAATATTGCCCACAACTCTAATAATTTTCGAATTCTTTCATTAATACCCGAAATAAGATTTATTAAAACGATAATTATAAAAAAAATTGAGTTCAATAATACATTACTAAAAAAAATGAAATTCCAATTGGGACCATAACTGAAATATTTAATCTAAACAATGTAAGCCACTTGATATAAAGATCCAATGAAATCGATTGCAATAGCCAAATGAATTGAAGTTTTGGAAGACAAACAAGTTATAGTGGGAGTTCAAATTTTATCCAACGGACAAATACGAAGTTCCATATCATGAATCTAATCCAATGGTCAAAAGAATTCCCCAACTTGTTTAGTGGGTCACCTCCCTCAAGATTTGATCACATCATCCACGTTCAATTGCAGCTCAGCAGCGTACTCCTGGAACCCAGTTGGACTACACTATTACTACTTTCATCACTACACACACACGTGAACCCATTTACCCTTCTTCCTTTTCATTTACATCCCTCAGGTTCAGTTCAAATTAGTTTGAACAAAAATATTTGTTGGTCAAAAATAAATACAGTATACTAGCATGCATGGTATAGGAGTATATAAAAGATTAAAAAAGTGAAATTCATTTCTTATAAGAACATATATATACTAGATTTTGGTCACAAATCGTTAGTAGAACAGCAGTATAAAGTGTAGAGAAGAAAAATACAGTAGTTGGAAGTTGCCGTGGCTGATTAAATCGGGACACGTGTAAGGAAGTAACTGTCGGGATTCGGGGATTACGAGGAAAGATTATACGGTTGAAGTGGCTGACGTCAGCGTGCGAGAGAGCTGTCAGACACGTGCGTAGGTCGTTGAAAGCAAAAGCATAACTGGACCCCACCCTTACAAATCCACTGAACTCCACATTTCGCAAAACGACAAACTATAGAGTCGTGTCATCAAAATCTGTAAAAAAATAAAAATTTTAATTTTATCAGCATCGTCCAAAATAAAATTTGAAAAAAAAAAAACTCATTGCATTGCATTGATGACTCGGCTCGGCTCACATGGCCCGTCGTCCTATAACTATAAGGAACAAAGACACACAAAAAACTCCCTACTTGTTAACCTTTTCTCATCACTTTATAGCTTTCTTTTTCTTCTCTACAATTTCAAAATCATCTGCACTTGTTATTTTTCATTTCCTCTCTTTATATAAATATTACCTACATTGCACTCTCATTTCAAAATTTTTGTAGCAATATGGAGAATAATAACAAGGGCAGAGATTTTTGCAAGGTAAAGTGGAGGCGGCGGCGGAAGAGAGCTGATCGTGGGTCGGTCAGAAAAAAGGTGAAGGAATTGCAGAGATTGATTCCAGGTGGAAAAGGGTTGCAGCCTGACCGCCTCTTTTTAAGAACTGCTGATTATATATTGCAGTTGAAGTTGCAGGTTAATGTTTTGCAAGCTCTTTCCAAGATTTATAATCCTTGAGATACAACATATCCTCCAAACCTTAAAATTAAAATAGTAGCGTATGTTTTCTTTTCTTTTTTGATGATTTTTCATTTTTCTTTTATATAATTTAAGTTTTGTGATATATATATATAAAAACTTGATTGTTTAGTATATTACCTCTGTAATATGATTACAATTAATGCATGTTCTTTTTTCTTTAATAAGTTTTGTTTCAGTGTCATGTTATCTATAATTATAATGTGCTTAAAAACTAAAGAGTACGGCAACAACATTCGAATTCGTGGGCTCTCAAATTCAATTTATTTTGCTTTCTTTTTCAAATCATCTATTAGATTGTCTATACATTAATGGGTCACAAGTTCCAAAATTTAATTCTGTATTATAAATTATAAACGACTACAAATTCAATAGTACAAACTGATTTATACCTAATTTATAATACAATGTCAAATTTTGTAAATTGTGATACAATGTTTTTTTATATCAACACCCAATATATTATATGGATAATTCAATGGCTTGTTTTGGAAGAAAAAAAAATTCTAGAGTTTAAGAATTCCCAAAAACTTAATTAAATCGCATAATGTAGCTCTGAGACATTATCAAGATTTACTGAGAAATTTAATTAGTAGTGGAAGCCATTTCTTGAGAATTATTTTATTTCGATTGAGGATTGTTTAAATTGTCTTAATGTAGCTTTGCTACCAATCTCTTATTCTCTTCTTACCATGGTTGCATCGTATATATATGCTTTTAATTTCCTATCTAATAGAGTATTTTAGTTTAGCATTTTACATAAACAAAGATTAATGCTAATATTTGCAATATAATCATATATCCATTTTGTCGATGTAAATTCTTTTTATTGATGGATTCAGAATGAAATAAAGGTTTTTTTTAGATGAGAATGAATCAATTTTAACTATTAAATTTGTCAATAATTAATTGCCTTTCAAATTCAATCAATATAATGCATGCAGTATGTATATATATAATCAATGTTTCAGCACATGCTTGGTTTGGATAAATTTCATAAAACTCGAACTTTCTTAAAATAATGGTAGGCATGGTTTTTTTTTTTTTTAATAAATAAAGGAACAAGTTAATAAAAAAATTATTATTTAAGTAGCATAATAAAAAAGGTTATAAAAAATTTTCAAAAATTAAATGTAAGAAAACATTCCCAAGTGCTCTAATTGATGATGCCAAGGTCCGTAGATCACTGTCGGCAGGGGCAGTTTATTGGGGCTTTTCTTATTTACTTCCATAATCCTTTAGGACCCACTTCATCATTTCAACCGACCATATACTATATGATTATAATTAATTGTAACTATTTATCAATCTATCTCTACTATACCATATATAAAAGCATAAATTTCCTCAAAATGTTCAAATAAAATTTATATTAATCTAGATAAAATTATCAGTATATAATTATTTATAAAAATTAATTAATTAAATTCAAATCATATACTAATGAATAATATTATTTTAATTATTAATAAATTAAATTTAAATTATATTCTAATAAAAAATACTATATAAATATTCATAATTAATTAACTAAACTTCAACTATAATCTAATAAAAATACTATTTTAATTATCTTATTAATGTTAAAATAATAAATTAATATAATTAATTATAAATATAGTTATAATTTTAATTAATCAATTAAATTTAAATCATATTATAATAAGATACTATTTTATTTTAATTATTAATATTAAAATAATATATTAATATAATTAACTATAAATATAATTATATTTGAATTCTATAATTAATAATTAGGTTAATTATTTCAAATATCTGTGGTGTTTTTATTGGAGTGTTATAGTGAAGAGTTGGCGATATAATTGACCCAAAGTTTCTAGACTTTTTTAGTAATTATTAAGAGTAATTAAGCATAACTTTATATTAATTAAACATAGAAGCATTTAAGCATGCAATTATAGATAAAACCAGTATCACAAATGAATTGATTTTTTTTTTATAATTTAATTTATATTATTCTTTTCATCCATGCATATATATTATTTATGTTTTTAATTGTAAGTTATTTTAATTAGATTAGAATTAATGGTGAAGAAGAGCAAATTATATTAATTTATTATTTTAATATAAGTTTTAAGATAATTTATTGGTTTAATTTTTTCATTAAGTATAAAGAGATTTGAATATTTCTACGATATGTGTAGAGTTTTAAGGACATGTGGATTTGGAAATAGAAATTTTCACACACTCATGAATATTTTTATGGATTTTGCTTTTAATTATAGGTTATAATTTTTAATTATGGGTTTTGTTTAATTAAATTAGAATTAATGATGAAAAAGAAAAGAGAAAATTTGATAGAGTACTTTTAATTACAGGTTATATTTTTAATTATAAGTTATTTTAATTATATTAGAATTAATAATAGAGAAGAAAAAGAACACTTAATGAAGTATGAAAAAAAAAAGATACCTTTTAAATGAAATTGTGCTGTTAGTAGGTAGCTTATTTCAATGGTCATTAGGAACCTTTATAAGCGCCTAATATCATAATTCTACATTATTTTAAGTTTATAATAGTGCTCTTTCTATGTTAATTATATACTATTCTCTATATATGTTAGTTTTGTTCTAAAAAAATATATAATTACTCAATATAAATATTTTTGTATGTTTTTCTACTTTTTAGATATATGAATATAAAATGTTCAATTGATAATTTTGAAATTGTTAAAGAGAAGTCATGATTGGACTTTTTGTTCTTAAATCAGACCAATTAAATCATTTAAGAATAATATAGTTAGACAATATAAAAAATAATATTTGCAAATTGCAAAGTAAGATGTAATAGTTTTTCTCCCACATTTTATATATATAATCTTGAACTTGATTGAAAGTGCATGATTTATATTTTATTTTTATGAAATCAAATTTTAACTATTGTTTTCAAAGATACTTTTGCATAAATTAATTTAGCGCCATGCTAGAAAAATAATTATTAATTTAAATGCAAATAAATTATACATATTTGAAACTCTAAACGTGAGTAATCGAAATTCGAATTTGTAGTATTTTATGTGACAAATTGCATTTTGATCCCCACTGCTGAAGTAGATGCCATGATCTAAATCTAGGGTCAATGACCGGCATGCAATCAGATCGAAGTTTGACTATATAAGCTTTTACAAATAATAACTAGAATGCAAAGCTACACAAAAATCACCAAATAAAAATTTTTTTGAAATTAAAAATGCAAAATCAAACAAAATAAAATTATACAGTCCGAAAATCAACTAAAATAGAAAATCTAACTAAGCTAAATAAAATTAACTAACTCGACTCGAATGCTCGGTTCAAGAAGAATGAATAGAGTCTCGCTTTCGGGAACCTAGAAGAAAGTCTAATAGGGTATGAACACTTTATATAGATGCTCAGTAAATTTCATGTGCGGCGGAAAAGCTTAACAAAATAAATTTGATATCATTAAACATGTAATACAAATATGTCGAGAGGATCTACAAAAATAATTTCAGAAACCTTTCTTATTCATATCTCCCTGACCCAAAATCATGTCTATTATGATGCCACCTTTATTGTTCTAGCAAACATATCAAAAACAAAAATAATAAGAAAAGTCTCATAGTCGATCCTGATATATCTGTATTACTGACACCAAATAATATCAGTCATATCAAACATTCAAATATTCAACCAACCAAATAAACTCATTTTCTCATCTCTAAACATATAGAAAGTTTGGTATAAAAAAATTCAAATCGAAGAAATAATATATAAGAATAGGTTATAATATATAATATAACTTAGATATCTAATAAATTTTACAAATAATCAAATACACTCATAAAATTTACCTCGGTTCTCACTGCTAAAAATCAACCGGGGTCGAATTTCAAGTGTGGAGTAAGAAACTTTCTAAAAGAACAATATACTAATTAACTCGACATAACGAAAAACAACGTATTATGTATGATAAAGATGCATTGAACAAATATTTTCAAAAATATACTTTAGAATGTTCAATTTAATTTCAAAAGCTTAATTAAATCAAATTTCAAATTAATGCTCATTTAAAAGTAAATTTATCAAAATGTATACAAACGGCCCCTATTTTGAAAATTCACAGAAAATAATTTTTGGGGCTAAAAATTCTAAAATTTTTTACTAAACACACTTCAATATTAAATGAACATTAAGTTGCTGCCTGAAACAATACACAAAACAAATTTCCATTCTAAATAAAAACAATTATTAAAATTCGATTTTATAAACAAAATCACCAAAATCAAACCCCAAATGGGTTTTTCAATATGCCAAATATGTTTTAATCAGAATATACAATTAAATTAAAGATGAAAAAGAAATAATAAAAACCTCAAAAGCTTTAGAAATCTCCAAAGAAAACTGATTGTTGCTGCTGCCGCTTGTTCCTTCCAAAGACTCCCAACAGTATATTCTCTCTTATCACTTTTTTTTCCTAACCTAATACAAAGAACTAATCATAATAGATTTTATTTTAAATTTTTTTCCCTACAGTGTCGACCGCTTACATTATATATATATATATATATATATATATATATATATATATATATTTTACTTTTAAATATTATTATTACTAATTATTTACAATTCTGAAAAAATTAAATAATTAATTAATTGCAAAATATTACTTACATCTTTTTTTTTTTTTATTTCAAGCCTAATTTTTATAACCATCCAAAATAAAATAAGTTTTCATTCCAAATTATTTTTAACTAGCTCCATTATTGACCATCGGTTTAGATGTCTGAAAATTTTTAATTTAGAATCCGAGCAGTATTATAGTCAAAATTCTCCAAACATTACACTAAGTACAAATTTAACTAAAGTAACTTCATATCACGAATGGATACCGACGCACCCAAAAATAGATCGATAGACTTCGAATCCAACCAATATCAATATTATATTTAAAATATTCATAATAATGCCTAGATTAATATTAAATACTTAGAACACTAAACTCACTTTCAAAGTTTTCAAGACTTGCAAATAACTATTTTATTCATAACCTCAAATTTCAAAAACCAATAGTTTTACAGTCTTACCCCTTTAAACAAATTTTGCTCTCAAAATTTCTATAATTCAATTATACCAAACACTACTACACAAAACAACTCATTTAACATTCTCCACCAGCAAGCAGCACAATATTTCTAAAACAATATTTGAAAATAACTCAAAACATAATTTAAATAAAAACAAAAATTTTTCAAGGAATTAGTTTTTCTAAAAAGTTACTTTTAATCAAATGACAATATGTTACACATGTGTTATGACGCAAATGCATATGATGCTATATGTGGGTTCTGATATTCTATCCTTCTTATATGATTTCAATCCTCCGAAATTCCAAACATAACCAAAAGATCAAAACTCTTAAGATTACTAATGCAAATTTATAACTCCTTATACTCAAACAATTTCTAAAATGAATAACAAACTCTAATTATTATTAACTCTAATTTTTTTTTATCACCAAGCAACTAATTCTTCATAAAACTTCATATTAACTAAGACACTAACATTTATATCCAACTCCACAATTAATTAATTTCTCTTCTATATTTCTAAAAACTTTCTAGAAATTCTTAAAAAAAATTTCTCAAGATTTTCATCATATATTTTTCAAAATTATGAATGTAACAAAATAATTGAATAGACAATGCGGAGAGACCAAGACTAAATAATCATATGTCACAACAAAAAATATGTTCCAAAACTCAAACTAATTTCAAATACTAAATTTCTGATTAAACGTAACAATACTCTTCCTTGCTACAAGCATTCTTCTAACATAACTTTTGAATACACAAACATATCATAAAATAATCAAATCTTTATCTATCCCAACTCTGGTCAATAAACCACCAAAAACAAATTTATTAAAATATCAATTCCAAAATTCAAAAACATCACTTATAAACTCAGACATACCTTTCATGCTCAATTCACCTATTCAATAGTACTCCTCCGCTACTTTCTAAATATATGTAAACTCAATCTTTAAACAATCCAATATTAACTAATATTTATCAAATCTTACGTCTAAGACATTTAAACTAAACAATATAAATGTCAAATTACTCTACCCAAAGCCATAACCCACAATCAATCTAAGATGCCAAGACATGAAATGAGATAAATTGAAAGACATTCTAAAAAATTTGAAAAACAGACAAATGATTTATGAACAAACTTATGACAAAAATTTAAGTGATTAACGCAAAACGGAAGCAAAGATTTTGAAATGAAAAGTTCCTAATGATTTCCGGAAACAAATTGGACAAGACATAATTTAGACATCTGATATGCAAGGAACCTGCTCTGATACCACTTTTGTCACGACCCAAATTTGGGGTCGATGACCAGCTTGCAATCAGACCGAAATCTGACTACACAAGCATTTACAAATAATAACTAGAATGCAAAACTACACAAAAATCACTAAATAAAAATTTCTTTAAAATTACAAATGCAAAATCAAACAAACTAAAATTATATAGTCCGAAAATTAACTAGAACAGAAATCTAACAAAGCTAAACAAAACTAACTAACTTGACTCGAATGCTCGACCCAAGAAAAATGAATATGAGCTTCACCTTGAAGAATGTCGGGAACTTGCAAGAAAGTCTAATAATAGAGTATGAGCCCTTTATATAGATGCTCAGTAAGTTTCATGTCTAATGGAAAAACCTAACAAAATAAGTTCCATATCATCAAACAAGTAATACATGTATGTCGAGAAGATCTACAAAAATAATTTTAGAAACCTTCCTTATTCGTACCTTCCTGATCCAAAATCATGTCTAACATGATGCCGGCCTTATTGCTCTAGCAAACATATCAAAAACAATAACAATAACAATAACAAAAGTCTCATAGTCGATCCCGACATATCTGTATTACTGCCACCAAATAATATCAATCATATCAAACATTCAAATATTGAACCAAACAAATAGACTCATTTTTCCATTTCTAAACATACAGAAGGTTTGGTCAATAAATACCTAACAACTAAGAAATGCGCATGAAATTAAAACCAGACCAGACCTAAGAACTCTAAACAGACCACCTGTATATAAGACGAGAAGAGCAATTGTTATAACCCCATTGGAGAAGAAGCTTCTTAAGCTAAGCCACGATCCCTTGGTCTGTACCTATTAAGACATGATTTGTAATTTCATACCATAATCTGTGAATAACTATACCCTACCATCTTCTCTTCTCCTTTTTATTGACCTATGCCAACCATACATTTTTCCTATTTTTCACTTTCATCTCATTTTTTTTCAGTACTATTTATATGTCTGTCTATCTATCTACCTATCTATCTATCTATCTATCGATTCTATCTAATATCTTATCTATCTATTTATATATCAGTTCTACCTATCTATCTATCAATTCTATCTAATATCTTATTATCTTATAGTGTGCAAAAATTAATCACCTTAAATTTAAAGTAAAATGTGTCAAGTTATTGATTTATATCAGCAATTTATTTTATTCACTACTAATTAATAATAAAACTCAAATTATGATCATAAATTCGGTCTGACTGATATTAGAATTGTATTTATTTCGAGGTGATGACCCCAATGATCACATGCAAGCATATATACATAAATAATAGGGTGGTGGGTCATTTGTAAAATTGGACATATATTATTATTATTATTATTTTATTTATTTATTTATTTATTGACATAGCCCTATAACCCATTATTTACTCTTGCTTTTTCATTTTTTTATCGTTATTCCTTTACAAACCAAATACACTCCAAAGCTACCATTGACTCATGCACGTGTAAAGTTGGCAAGAAAACGGACCCCTTTCTTTTTCGGCCAACCTGTAACGTAAGCTATTAAAATGCAAGACACCATAATTCGTGCACATAATATGGTCCATAATAAGGAAAACCAGTACCTAAAATTTCAATAATCTTCTTCTCTTAAATTCTTGTAACATACCACATGCTACATTTAATTTGCTTTGAACTTGTAAAGGGTACTGGAGTAGCCATGACTTACCTTAAGAGGTCTACTGTCACGACCCAACCTAATCCATTGATCCACCTAATTGCCTTCATCAACTATTTAGGTCCAAATTCACCGGCCTAAAATAGTTAATCCAAGTTGACTAAGTAGTTAAGTGTCTAGGGTGTCTAACTTATATATAATATCAAATCTAAATCAATCTTATATCCAAAATTAAAATTTAAAATTTCACTCCTTTCACAAAATTTAAATTTTACTTAATAACTAAATTTTTATAAATTTCCAGGGCAAAACTTAAAAACATAACAAATTCCAAATTAATTCCAAAATTTTTCAGCAACTCAGAATATTAAAGCAGTATAGCAGTTCAAAATATTAAACTCCAAAAATCCAATCTCAGTTACAACAGCTTAAAGAAATCAACATCTCTAGTCCATAAACATTAGCGGGTTCTATGGTCGGTTCACTTATTTTTTGGACAAAACCACAAACCGATACCACAAATCATATTTTCATACAATTATAAACAGCACCACAAATGTGATCCGACCACATAATTCATCTGATTTGGTTTGGCGATGTTTCGCTAATTTTTTGCTCACTTATTTAACCTTTTTATTTATTTTAAGAAAAGTCACATTTTTATCGAATGGTAATCAAATACTTTTTTTGAAATTTAGTTAGCTAAATAATTTTCATAATCGAGATAAGTGATAGCGTCAACACTAGGCTGAGCATCTAAGTCCACGACTATTAAGATTACCTAACCCTGTATTATTATTATTCATATCATCATGTAAAATATTCAAAATAAAATATAGAGATCTTTCCAGTCCATACAGTCAGATACAAAAATAGTTGCTCTTGTAAGACTATGAGCGCACTGATTCGCCGACCATTTTACTAACTTCACATCAAGGGAATTAAAATTATCCATCAATACATTAATTGCAAAATAATTATAGACTAGAATTAAATGCCTATTGTAAATCTCAACTATTATAATTCTCTTGTAATTATTCATGTAAACAGTTGTAAACCATTTGTAAACCTTTAAACTTGGACAATCTCATTATTGGATAATTCTGTTTTCCGCACTTTATGTGATTTTATCCGCTACAATATCAATTTTAAACTTTGGTTACTTCAAAAATTAGAAAATGACATTGGTTATGTAGCGTAAAAGCGTTCGAAGATATAAAAAAAAAAAACCTAAAAAGGTTTTTGACAAGTCTGTTATTTGATTGTAGAATAATAGTCTTTTTATCAAATGATAAAATAAACCTTATATAGACGAAACAAAACTCTAAAAAAAATAACAAAATAGCCCTAAAATATTTAAAATGTAAATTTGAGGTTCTACATCGTAAAATTTGGCTCTCGAAGTCTGCAAAACCAAGCCCTTTGACCTCCTATCACACTTTTGAAAGTTGTCCGTCTCATGAAATCGTTTTTGAAAAGCTATAGTAGGCTTCCAACGAACATTGTAAAACAAAATTAGGCCTTTCCCTTGAATCTACCGCTAAACCTACTGTGGTCAAGACATTTTAGGAAATTTAGACCTAGCTGCTCCGCATCAATTAGTTTCGCTAAATGCCTTTTTTTTTTTTTTTTGGTAATTTGTTTTATATGTTATTAACATTTTTAGTTTTTTCCATGATTATTTTGTTAACCTTTTATGTGGCTGGCTACCAAAAATTTTCTTATGGACATTTTCATATAAGCCCAAAGTTTTAATATACATTCTAGAAGCCCAGAGACAATTGATTGGGTTTCTGGCTTTGTTTAAATTTTGGGAGCCCAAAAGTATATATTATTGACAAAAATAGCTCAGTTAAGTTTTGAATTTACAAAAATAGCCCATAAATTTTTCATTAATAAAAATAGCTTCATGACAAAATAGCCCACCCCATATAATAACTCCAAATATAAACCCAATCTCATCTAAAAAATGTAATACACTTCAATAATAAAAATTAATATAATTAATAAAAAAAAATTCAAAAATTAATGGGAAACAGGAGTCGAAGGAGTCCTTTAGCTACCAAAGCAAAGAGACAAAAGGGAACTCTTAGCGAAAGAATGGTTATTGGACAAGAATAGGCCCGCCGAGAGAGGACTTCAGCGCAAAACAATAAATTTAAATTAAAAAATTAATTTATCATTATATTTATTTGATTTTTTAATTTTTTAGATAGAATTTTTTTTTATTTATATTATAATACTTATTTAAGTAATGTTTATATTTGTATTTTATTTTTTTAAAAAAATTAGTATTAAAAAATACAAAAATAAGTTATAAAAATATATATAAAAGAATGAAAAATTAGTATGACAAGTACTCACCTAAAAAGAAAAAAAATTACCAAAATAAAAAAAAAATAAATAAAAAAAGTGAAAAGTTTCACCAACATTATTAAATATTAATTTTATACAAAAAATATTCAACAGTTATACAAAAAAAATATTCATCTTCAAATTACAATTTTATCTATAAAAAATATTGTTCCATAATATTGAATTTGCAAGTATGCACATAGCATGTAAAAGAAAAAATATATAAACAATGATCAAAACAAGTATGAAAATTTTTCAACAATGGTAAAAAAATATGATCAAAACAAGTGCATAATATGTTCAAATCAGGTTTAAAATGTATAAGTTTTGTACAATCATTGTCTAGTTTTTTATAAAACTATTCTACAGTTTTTGCACTAAGGCATGAAAAGATCCAGACTACTAATATTTAAAATTCAAATTAAATACTTTGCAACTATTCTATAATTTTTGTACAAGGCATGAAAAAAAAAAGTTCAAAATAAATACAAAATATATAAAAAATATGTACAAAGATATGATCAAAATATTGATCAACTATTACACATATTAATTAAATATTGATCAACTATCATACACATATTGATCAACTATTGTATGTATATTGATCTTTGATTGATAAACTATTATACACATGTTAATCAACTATGTTCAAAATATATTCACTCATATCTAAGATTATCTTTTTATTACACAAGGTCGAAACAGGTAAAAAAAAATAGTTGAAAAAAGATACAAAATATAAACAGAACAGATATAAAATATATACAAAATGTGTACAACAATCAAAATACCCAAACCAAATATGGAAATACCTTTAATACACTTTAGTTAATCAACTGTAACATGATTTTCAATAATAAAAGATAGAATTATCTTGCGAAGGTGTATAATTGGTGCAACTAAAATGGAATAGAAATGAAAATGTAATTAAAATAAAAAAATATACATAACAGTTCAAAGGGTGAATATTTAAAAACGCCTAATCGTGAAGAAAGAGCTAGAGGTTCGAATTCATGAAAATATAAACACACAAAGATATTTACCGGCATGAGAACTGAATAATATGTTACAACTCCACTTAAGAATTTAGATTCCGCCCCAATACTTCATGCCTAACATAACCTGCATGTATGACAAAATAAAATGAGTGGCTAAGCAATTCATACTGTAACACCCCAAATCCGCCTTACGAATAAGACAAACCGAGGTGTCACGTGTGTCCTTCGACGGTACCCAGAACTTATTTTCCCTTAAATATGATAATTACACCAATAAATTACAATATAATAAATCACAATTACGATTTC
>CATIWJ010337645.1:0-15901 GCA_949640765.1 Croton laevigatus | reverse complement strand
AACAGCCAAGCGAATAAATTATCCAAACAAGCATTATCTCATATAGTAACGAGAATATCTACAGCTTAAAAAGCCAATGACAGGGTGATACCTACTTTTCAGTGGCTTGTCCATTACACAAGCTAAGCAAATTATGGAATACAAAGGGCAAAGTAAAAGAATAACAGAGAAGCTTCATATTGAAGAATAGAATTCCTCAGGCATTCTTAACAGAGTATTCATCTACTAGAGTTTCGTCAGGCACAGAAAAGCAAGTAATATAATGTCTGCATTTACAAACGGAAAAAAGCAGTTTTGAGAATTTAATGCCAAAAAGGACGAAAAGAGATTTGGTGGGGGGATAGGAGATAAAATGTTAGGAATAACAAGCAAACAATACCTGGACAAATTAACAACTTATCTAGCAGTAATTCATTCCACACAGATAGTAAGCCTGATTGGAAAACAGAGCAAGTGAATTGTTTCTTAAAACGCAGATTCTATAGCTGAAACGCAAGCAAAAAACACAACTCTAAATGGAACATGAGCAATCAAACATGAATAAACAGCAAACGAGTAAGCATCTCATCCAAATTTCAATCGATTCAATGCGAATAAATGACTAGGATTACTGCCCTCAGATTCTCCAAGTCGATGGATCTGCTTCAATAGATGTCCATAATCGGCACAAACAACGGTTCCTCGCCAAACAAATCCTTTTCTGAATGGATTTTGATTTCAGATTTCAGCAAAGTCAATTTGAGTTTCCAAAATCGGTTTTCACTCCTTCCGTTTTCGAAATCGTTCGAAAACAAAGAAGAAGAAGCTACTGTTGAAATCTTTCGTTTGAAATCTTTAAATTTGAAATCTTTCGTTTTCCGTTTAGAAATTTGAAATCTTTAAATTTGAAATCTTTCGTTTTCCATTTAGAATCCTTTTTCGTTCGTCTAGAGGTGGTGGGGATGGTGGTGGTGGAGTTTATGGAGGTGGAGGTGGAGGTGGAGGTGGCGTGGCTGGGTGAAGAAGACGAAGAAATTGTGTATAGAAAATAATAAAATAAATAATTAATAAATTAATTTCAAAACTAATCCTTAATTTTTCAGTTTTTTTAAAAGAGCCTGTAAAAAATTACATTTTGGTACTTCAACTGTTACGGAAAAATAAATGAGGGAGATTTTTGTCCAAAAAATAAAAGACAAGGAGAAAAATATAGAAATAAATAAAATATAGGGAGCAAATTATAAATTTCCCTATATATAATTTCCCTACTGGTGTGTATGAAATGTAGGCATATATTAAACCAATTAAATTGTAATATATTTAAAATTTTGGACTGTTTAGCCCTTTCTCTTTCTAATACATTTGACAAAAATATCCTCTTTCATTTAATTTTTTTATTTGCTATTAGATTGTGTAATGTAACTAGTGTAGATAAGTCATTATATAATTTTTTTGACATCAGTATTTAAATTTATTATGGTTCATCTTCTCCCAAACAAAAAAAAACTATTATGAATCATCGAGGTGCCTTTAAAATTATCAATTCTGTCATGCAACTGATAGTATTTAATATGGTATTTAATATGATGAAGACTGAATGGAAAACCAATTTAAAAATAAGAAATAGAAAATTTTTTGGAAAAAAAAGAAAATAATTTTCTTGATGGACTGTTTTATCAATGTGTATTTTGCATCCAGATATTTAATAAGATTTTGATTTGAATTGATGGGTTAGAGAAACATAAAAAAATTGGGAACATGTCTCTTACATATTTGAGGAATATTTTAAAAGAAAACCAAAAATTAATGGTTAAGTAGTTGCCGATCGTGAAGCCAAATCACTCGTATTTTCATTCATGTCTTCTATCACATTAATAATATTTAATCAACTAATCAATCAATACTCAAAATGATTTCAATTTATGAAACATCATCGAATTCTATAAAAGGGTATGGAGATTGATCAGCTTCCATGGTCGGCCTATTTTCTCCTTAATAATTTCTGCACACCAAAAATGGCTTCCCTTCATTTTTATTTCACAATCTTTTTGGCTTTTCAATTAGTTTTTATCAATATTGCTGATGCTACTGAAGATGGGTATGCCCAAAATACACCTCAACCGTTAAAGGAAAATTTACTCTCCTCAATTATTGCTATTCAAGGACTTATTTTCTGCAAATTAGGCCCCAAACTCATTCCACTCCAAGGTAAAATTTTCAATTTCATAAAAGGAAAAAAGTCATCCAATCGCTTTATTTTATGAAATTCATATAGGGTTTTCTAAATCGAATTGTATATATTTATAATATTAATATTAATATTATATATACAGGAGCTGTGGCAAGAGTAACATGCCTTGCAGTTGATGAACATGGATATGAAACGGCACCGTTGTCCATATTAAGCGGAGCAACTGATGCTAAAGGTTATTTCCTAGCAACGTTGTCACCTGATGAGGTTGAACATAAGCTGAACATTAAAGAATGCAAAGCTTTCCTTGAACTGTCTCCATTGACCAAAACTTGTGATGTTGCCAGCGATGTTAATAAGGGTGTCACGGGTGCTATTCTCAATTCTTATCATTTTCTTCATGATAAGAATATGAAATTGTTCACTGTTGGTCCTTTCTTCTACACTTCCAATCCTAAATCAGTTGTCTCTAATGGTTACTGAATAGTTTTGTTTCACTTATTTATATGGCAGCTAGAGAAACTCTACGCCCTGTTTTTTTTGTTTTGATTAATAATAGCCTTTTAGATTTTCTTGCAATTGCTAAGATTGTATTAGAGGGTGTTTATGAGTTGAGCTTTTCAACTTTTAACTTATAAAAAGCACTTTTTCAAAAACAACAAAACGCTACTTTTATAAAATTAACTTATAAGCAGTTTAAACATTCTTATTGGCAAATGGAAAAATGAAATATTTTTAAATTAAGCCATCCCAAACACCCAAACAAATTCTAAATTTAGTTTACTAATTGGAAAATTGAACGCAAGTAAACCCAATAAACTCAATTTTCTAATTACAGCCACTGGTTGAAATTGTCTAATTTGGTGGCTTTGGAGTGATATACCAAATCTTTAAATAAAAGATGTAAAACGTTGAAATAAAAGAAGGCACATGATGTAACTGTCCCACTTCAGATCCTCCCATTAACACTAAACTCATCACTGTTACAAAGTCAACACCCCATTTGTTTGTCCCTTTATAATCCTTCAATTGTTTGAACAACAGAACACATAATACTAAGTATCAAACAAACATGGAGAAGCGAGAAACACACTGTAAACAACAACCCAGAAGGAAGTCACAAATAGGCTATCCTGGTGGAGCTAATATTGGAGACCTTATTGTGGCCGGTGGAGCCTTGGCTGTTGCAGGTTTTGTGGCTTTTGCTCTACGCAGAAGAAAAAGAACAGGTGGCACTCAGGCACCGGAAAAGCAAGAATCAGAACAAGGGCTTGGTTTAGTTATTCAAAGTTCACCTTCGAATCCATGGTTAGTAACTAGGACTATATAAAGATAAATCACAAGAAGATTAGTCCTATTTTATTTTGTTGTTTGATTTTATGTGAATATAATTAGAAGACTGGTGGTTGTTCAGCTGCTCAGGTACTGGATCCATAAAGGTCGTTGCAACGCAGACTATTACCTGTGAGTTGGTCGCTACAGAAATTATCAAGGTAATTCACTGTTTTATCCACTCTACGTTGTCGTTTCACTGATTTATGCATAATATGAGAATTATAGTAATGAGTTCGGTAATTTGGCTCAGGAACAAAAGTCTGCTTGTGCCATCCAATGCAATTGCAGAGAGGAGATCTCCGTTGTTGGTAAAGATTATGAGAAGGTCCAACTGAGTGATGATTCAAAAAAAGATGGCACTGAATCTTGTGAGCTTCATGGTGATTTCAAAGAATTTTCAACGCCAAAGCCAAAAAACATCGAGAATGATTCAAAAGTAACTCAAGTTGTTAAAGAGGGGAAACCAACAGATGCCGCAGAGGGAAAGAAAATAGAGAGAACTTCATCTAAGCATTCAGCCACGTTAGAAGAAAATGATGACGGTGGCCTTGAAAAGTATGTCCATAAGGAGGAGGAGGAGGTGGCCTTTGACAACGATGACCATAAGGAGGCAGCGGCTGCTGTGGTAAAACAGGCAAAAGAGGAGTTGGCCTTTGTGGAAAAAAGTGTAGAAGATGATAATGTTGATACTGGATTTGGGAAAGTAGTGGATGCTGTAGAGGAAACAAAAGATATAACTTCATCCATGCTTTCCGTTATGGAAGACGAAAAATATGATATTGATGTTGACAAGGATGACCATAAGGAGGAGGAGGAGGAGGAGGAGGAGTCGGCAGCTGTAAAAGAGGCAAAAGAGGAGTTGCCCTTGGTGGAAATAAGTAGTGAAAATTATGGTCGTAATGACTCACTCTGGGTAGAAAGAAATGAGATAGAACTGATTGATAATACTTCACGGACATTAACGCATTCAGTCACAGAAGAAGAGGAAAATAAAGATAGTGTCATGGATAAAGATGACAATTTACAGGGAGTAGAGGGTTCTCACATTGGTTCCCGGACTGAGGAATCTCTGCCAGTAGAATCAGATGAGCCACTTTCACAAGAGAACAATTGCACCCTGCAACACTCTGAAACCAAAATTATGGAGGAAGAAGAAGAACAATCCAAAACAATTAAACTCGAGAATGGGAAAACTGATGCCCTCTATAATAGCAGAGACAACTATCAGACTACGCAAAATTCAATGTTCTGGCAGAAAGGAGGAGCCAATTTTTCAAGATGGATTATGCAAGTTAGGCATGTGGTAGTGCTACTGCTGGCATTCATGGTGCTATTATTTACAAATCACAATGTATTATCTTTATCTGTATCTTTCTCGTATACTTAGGTGTGACTCTTTCGTAACTTTGTAAGACAGAAAACCGAAATAAAATCAATTGCAGTTAATTCAGAAGAGTAATAAAGCCATCAAGTTTGACATGAAAAAATGCTGCTCCAGAAACTATGTTACA
This sequence comes from Croton laevigatus, assembly GCA_949640765.1. Lineage (NCBI taxonomy): Eukaryota > Viridiplantae > Streptophyta > Magnoliopsida > Malpighiales > Euphorbiaceae > Croton > Croton laevigatus. Next base: position 10,885 of record CATIWJ010337645.1, on the reverse strand, counting down.
AACAGGGAAATGAAATCTCATAATGCAAATTAGATGTTATTCATGGCAATTGAGACAAAACAAAAAAAGAATATTTATATGACAGATCTTACAACTCTTTGGTATAGGAGTTTCGGCTCCTCTATTTGGCAAGTATCTTTACATGTGTATCTGTTAACTATCACTCTTTTTCACTATATACAATGCCCTGAATTTCCCAGAAACAGACAGCTCATTTCTCTGCTGCTGGCTTATTTTCTTATGGTTGTACAACAAATATATGAAGCTAATTATCCAAAATGTATGAACACCAGAATCTCACTTCTCTTGGGGCAAAACTTCTTACCCAAGCTTCAACAGCTGGGTTTAACAGTGGGCCTCACTAGTCAACTGGCTCTATTAACATTCATGAAACTGTGTGTTTTCCAAGGAGCTTGGCCAGCTGCAACCCGTAGACCATCCCAAAACACCCAAAATTAGATCCACACTAGAGCAGGCATTAACCTAAAAGGGAGCGGCCAGGACAAAATAATGTCAGCAAGCATGTCTGCTGATACAAGAGAGAGAAAGACGTTAAGTAAAAAGAATCTTTCAGTATCCTACCAGATTTTCAAGGTTCCCTTCAATGTGAAATAACATAACAGCCATTCCCCTTCCACGGTCTATTTCAGCCTAGTTATCAGTAACATAAGAAGTTTGGAGTTCAGATAAGTAAATCAGTAACAAAGCAGTAGAAAAAAAAATCCAATGAGAATTTCAATAGTTAACAGTAATTATCACTTACCACACATGCACATATAGCTATGCCAACAGCTGCCAATGCTGTTGTAACCTCAGCAATCATACCTGAAATCACGTTTACCATACTTGCATTATTAAGCAAAATTTCCAGGACAAATAATGTAAGTTTAAAACGAAGTCAATCAGGAAAATTTTAACCCAAAAAAAAAAAAAATGATTCAGAAGAAGGCTAGTGTGCCGGTAACACACACACACCATGAATTTGCAGGCATACTAACATCAGTAGCGCACTTATGTTCTGAAACCCCTAGACAGGAGATGAAAAAACCATCTATTTTGATTGGATAAAGAATTACCTTTCCGGTTGATGCATACCACGGAAAACCATTGGATTGAGTGCCCTTCGAGACTGTGCCAAGAGGCAACTTTGCTGGCATGCCAACTTTCTAAACCAGGCAATACTTCCTTGTACATTGGAACATTAGATTGTATCATCCAGGCAACACCATTTCCCTGTGATTGTAACTCCCCCTTGGCATCCAAACTCACATATTGCACATGCTTATTATGTTTCCCATTAATCTTGGGGACCCAAACACTTCCATTTTTAGAAGGCATGGGGATATCTTCAGTATACTTTCCTTTGGATGAATTTGCTGCAATATTTGTTAAGATTTTATCCCACAGAGGCCTGTTAAACTCAATATTATCTGAGAGCTCTTCTATCTCACTCTCTCCTTCAGAATCAGCTATGAAGTCATTTACAGAGTCAACTGTTATTTCGGCAGCAGACAGTGCAGCTTGCTCCCTTAAGAACTGAGTAAAAAAAATTTCAGTTTGGTCAGAGACCAACTACAGAAAATAATTTAGTAATTTCAGTATCATACAATAAGCCAACCTTCATAATTTTGTGCCTGGCACTACGTGTTTTTGCATGTTGCAGCCATTGCTTATGCCTCTGAAAAGCTGATTTACTAGAGAGTGCCTGTAGAAATAAATAAAGTATTGAGAATATCGAAATAGCTTATTGATAATGAGATTGTCAAGTTTTTGAGGGAAAAAGAACTTTGATAATTATGATGCCAATTTATTAAATTTATAGTGCTCTAATGTCCACAATCCACTATACACAGAATGAGATTTAATGCAAAATTAACATTGATTTTCCGTTATTGAATAAATAATTGTTGGGAGAAAGAAATTGCATCTTTGTATTTCCTCCCATACCAATAAATTTTGTATCAAACAACCCCAAAGAAGACAATATTATATGATCGTCTCAAAATTCAGAGTAACAGGGACGATAAATACTGACATTGTAGGTGATTATTTCGACAACTTCTGCATTAGCGAGCACGTGCATTGGAGATACAAGATTGCCGTTGACCTGGGAAAAAGCAAAATGACCCATATTTGTCATTTAGGTCGTGTTTACTTCCTAAGAAAAAGCAGAAGTAAATTTGTTCTTTTGCACTTTCCATCCAATTATCCACAGAATAATGTATAAACTACAACACAAAATGAAGCCTTAAAACTTGTATAAATTTGAACAACTAAAATTAGACCTCTTCTTTCCTCTTTCAATCCTGAAAACCATATATATCCATGTTTCCAAGCTTGAAAAGAATGTCAAAATGGTACATTCATTAAGTACCCATCTTCCAGTTATTAATTCAATTTAGAAAGCCCAAATCAATTTTGTTCAAACCTGACAAAGAAATCTTGGTAAACTATATAAACTAGTTTGCAAAAATTTATATCAATTGGAAAAGCTATTGTTTGGTTCAACCTTTAGTCTCCTAAGATATACTTATGACAAATTTTTTTAGATTGCTCAAAGTAAGAACAAAAAGAAAGCATATAAGGTAAATATCAGAATATTGCCTAACAAGAGAAAAAAAAGGGGGAAACTATAGTGAAAAAAAAAAAACAAATACTGCCTTCAAGAAAAAGCAATTTAAAAGCTATTATATCAAATCAACTGAAACGAGTGGAAAAACTTTAGCAGGTTAAACTAATAATCTTTAAAAAAATGTAAAAAACAATTTGTTATTATTATTTTGGAAAACAAGCAACCACAGCCTTTATTAATTTCCAATAATGAACATGAAATCTACAAATCTGAAAAGGTTACCTTTGCAGCCACCATCTTGTTACCAATTTCAGTGTGTATCATATAAGCATAGTCAATCACAGTTGCCCCTTTCGGCAAATTTTTTATCTGTATGGAAATAATAAATATCAATAACCCTGAAATACACTATCCTAATACTCTTCTTAGCAATTACTGGCGAAATTCAATCTTACCTCTCCCCTTGGTGTAAATACAAAGACACGACTGCCTAACAGATCCCTAGTGATGGTTTCTACAAATTCTCTAGAGCTCATATTGCCGACAAATTCCTCTTGCCACTCTCTAATTGCATTTAGCCAGCCAATCTGAAAGGAAAAGAAAGCACTTCATCTGTGAATTTGGAAGTTCCTCAAGAATGTCCTAACTATCATGATTTGTTGTGAATAAAAGTTAACATACCCTAAGGGCAATGTTTGCATTGTTAAGACAAACAGTCTTCCCCCTTGAACTTCTACCATTAGGCATTGCATGTCCAACTAAACCATTTACAAATACTCTCCCACTGTAATGAGCAGCAATGCCTCTCTCAGCTATCAGATCCATCTCTTCAGTTCTGACCTGTAAAAAAACATAAGGCCTTTTCCATATAACTTTTCATGTAACTAAATTAAGCAGTGATTAAACAATATTGCAAAAAGATAGTAGTTCATTCAAATTCACTACAAGAACTTATGACATCTTCCAGGAAGACGGGAACTGAAGCACAGAGAAAGAAATTGACAATTCTATTGGACTAAGATAAGAGCATGAAAAGGAAAGCAAAAGAATCAGAAAAACCAGAATTATCCCCTTAAGTGCAGGGGTGAAAAAGACACTTGATAGAAAATATTCAGTAGTACCTGAACTTCCAGTCGAAACATGCTCTCATACAGAAATGGTATTACAGTTGTATGTAGACTTTGATAACCATTAGGCTTCGGGGTTGCAATATAGTCCTTCATCTGTTCAAGAATTAAATCAACATTCTGAATATATAAACAACAGTTTCTAAAATTCTCTGTTTACTTCAAAGGTTTTACAAAAAAGAAAAGAGAAGGAAAATACATACAGCTCTAGGAATAGGGGTCCAGATTCCATGGACTAAGCCAAGAACATGGTAACATATCTGCATAAACTGGAGTTAAGAAATGAATGCAGCAGAAGACACAGAAGCTCTCAGAAGATCAAAAGGGATTCACCTGCTGCGGGGTGCACAGAGGCCCAACTCCAACACATGGCTTTGGCTTTATGATAATACGCAGCTGGACATATTCCAAAACGACCAATCTGTTAACAATAAAATATAAAACAAGAAAAAGATCCAAAGAACTTGTCAAAACAAACCTGAGCAATTTGATTAACCTCGTTGATTGATCCTTTACATTTAAGCACAGCTTTGAAGATACTGAAAGCAAATCAAAGATTTCCAGTTAGAAGCTGCAAAGGGCCGAGAGAGAGAGAAAAGAAAAGCAGCTTTCAAGCAACAACTTCAACAAACCCATAGGATAGAAAAGAAAGTGGCGCGGGGGAGAAGTAAGGCAAGAATACCTCAACAAATAGGGCTAGAATAGAAAGATCGAGAGAAACATATAGGGTTATATCACAATACCACAGAAATTCAGAATATCTGAATAACTCTTATAAAAGTAACGGTAGGAAAAACTGATTACCGCAGCTATAAGCTGTCGTATTTATATTAATAAGACTAAACCTTATTTCTCACCTAACAAGAAAAGAGTCCTAATTAGTATAATTTTACCAAATGGTAATCCTAAATACATAAGGAAACTAATATCTAACCCTAAATAAAGAATAAAACAGAAAATAAAGAGAAACTTTCTAAACAAGGAAATCCTAAAGCAACAAAACTTCTAGAAGAAGAGTTGCTACACTCCTACATCATTCTCCCTCGGTTGAAAGAACTCATCTCCTGACAAGTTGAGTTTACATATTTCAGCCATGAGAATAGGATCAACTTGTGTGAACTTCTCTTTGGAATACCATGAACTTAGAGCTTTCTCAAAATTGAACATCACAAGCCATAAAAATAATTTATCCTTTTTATGGATAAGGAAAGTTGATTCAACACAAACACTTCCACATTTTTGCACTAGTGCTCCATAGGCCACTTCCATCATACTGTTCTCTTGATTAAAAAAGTTGCTCTACTAATGAAATCAAACATCTTTCACCATTGCATATTCTTTTGGCAACGCAATGGTATAACATTCTTAAACAAACTCTTATTTGAAGAACAATCTTCTTTTAACATCACAATCTCAGCTTTCCAATGTTCTTGTTCTTCTATTTTAGAGGTACATTCTTCTTTGATAGGTAACACATCAATTTTTGCTCTTCCTCGTCATAATACTCATCATAAATTGGCTTTTTAAATTCCATTCCATCAACTCCCTCCTTAACTTCTTGATAAGAATTATAAAACAACTACTCCACTCCACCTTGCACCGCTTGGTTTGCGGTTCCAGCTTTGTGGTTAACATCATCGTGTAGCAACCACTCCTCCAATCCACCTCTTGCCGCTTTCTTCACGGTTCCAATTTCGTGAAAAAGGCTTACATCCACAACTTTATCTTCAACCTCAAGATCTTCACAAATCTTAGGTTGTTTGTGGTCACCTTCCGAAATCTCCATTCGGGCTTCCATGGGTTCCTGACGCTGCAAGGCTTGTACAACCCAGGTAAACTCTTCAATCATTCTCCACATCTCAGCCATCTCAGTTTGGTGGGGCTAATTACCTCTACCTCCAGTTCTACTTCTACCAAACATGGTTTAGAACATCCTTAAAAAAAAGAATCCATAGGATCTTTTTTGGTGCTCTGAGACAATTGACGCAGGGGAAGGGTGTAGGGCGAGAATATCTCAACAAATAAGGCTATAATAGAAAGATTGAGAGAGGTTATATCACAATAACCACAGAAATTCAGAATATCTGAATCACTCTTATAAAAATAGCGATAGGAAAAACTGATTACTGCAGCTGTAGGCTGTCCTATTTATATTAATAAGACTAAACCCTATTTCTTACCTAACAAGAAAAGAGTCCTAATTAGTATAATTTTACCAAATAGGAATCCTAAATACATAAGGAAACTAATAACTAACCCTAAATAAATAATTAAACAGAAAATAAAGAGAAACTTTCAAAACAAGGAAATCCTAAAGCAACAAAACTTCTAGAAGAAGAGCTGCTATGCTCCTGCATCAGAAAGGCATTTATCTTAAAAACTATGATTTTGTGGACATTAAATGAAGCACTCAGTATTAACATACAAATATTATATCCAATTACATGCATCAAAACTTGTTATCCTATAATAGGACATGGGTATTGATAGGACAAGGCTCTCTTGAAAAATGCTAACTTGCACAAGTGCGCATAACATTTATGTTAAGTTAACAAAAGGAGTTAATTTTAAGTGAGTCGCAATTCATTTTACCAAGAAGCAGACGAAGTCTGTTTATGAACAAGAGAACATAGTAGAATGAGGTTTTGCAAGTCACCTGTAAGGCTCCTTACATGCAGAGCGAACTTCAGTCTTCACGGTCATAAGTTCTAAGAACTGATCCTCCTCAATCTTTTTTTTCAAAATTTTGTTCGCCTATTCAAACAATACAATTTTGACATCAGCAATGACCATAATATTGCAAACCCACCTTGAGAAACACCAAGCGTGGAAGTCCCAAGCATCAATGCTAAAAGTTGCACTCAAGAATAGGAAAGACAATTCAAGGACCCATTTAAATAAATTCACAATATGATTATGTACAAAAAGTAACCTCCACAAGCTCTTTTTCATGTTCTCTGTACAGGTCCGCCACCCTCCTCCTGATCTTAGCATAATCTTCAGGATTAGTGTACATGAATGACAGATTTTCGAGCTCAGACTGCAACATTATCATGCGTCTAATCAGTCAATTGAGATGGAAAAAATTATGGAGAATATAAAAAATGCCCTAGAAAAATCTCAAACACTTTGCTTCAAGTGAAAAACATGTAAATATCATCAACATGGTTGGCTAACCATTAGACTGATCATGATGGACCTTCAAATAGTGCAAATTACTCCACTAGAAGGACAAAATCACAAACTCAAACTAGGAGTAACTCACATTAATTTCTTGAGAAATAAAATTGAATATAAAAGTGAAAGGCATCAAATATATATATACCTTGATTTGGTACATTCCAAGCAATTTTGCAAGAGGAGCAAAGACCTGAAGTGTTTCTGTTGCAATGCTGGACTGTACAAAACATACCAACGTTAAAAATGATAACCAAATTGTCAATAGCCAAAGCATGTTTTTCCAATTCTGCTTTTAACTGTACCTGCTTATGTGGAGGCATATGAGAAAGAGTGCGCATGTTGTGCAACCTGTCAGCTAATTTGACGATAATAACGCGAACCTGAAAAAGCCTCATCAATTTAGTTGGAAACAGGTAAGAATAGATAAATCAAGACATAAGAAAAGGCAACAAACAAATTACCTCTTCTGTCATAGCAAGAAACATCTGTCGCAGGTCATCAGATTTTACATCTTGTACTGAATCACTTTCATTCTTACACTTTAATTTTCCCAATTTAGATACCTAATGAAGAAATGGAAGAAACAGATATCAGTACGTGCTCAAATAATTGTGGACAGTTGAAATCACTATTATATAAGCTAAATAACATGCTTGTGCACCTTGGTCTCTCCTTCTACAATGTGACGTACAGTGGGCCCAAATTCCTCCTCTATTCTTTCAAAAGTAACAACATTTGTATCTTCAACAGTATCATGGAGTAATCCAGCAGCAATCGACTCCCAGTCCAACTCCTACAAGAACAAGCAAGTTACAGTCTCTCAGATTGTAAAGTACAATGTAACGAGCCATTAAGCATGGACATACTTCCAAATTCTGAGTAACTCACAAGTTCTCCCAGAATGCGTGCAACTTCTACTGGATGAATGATGAATGGCTCTCCACTCCTCCTTTTTTGACCATCATGAGCCTCAAAAGCCAGCTGCACATAATTACTACGTTCGTAACTACATCAAGAATGTAAGTTCAGCGATTTTTTAAAGCAGAAGGCTACCTGAAGAGCATTGTGCACCAATTCCAATTCCTTTGGTGAAAGGTATGAAACAATAGGCTTAAGATCCTGAGGCAAGCACACAAAATCTAGTATAAGCCAAAGTATACTGGATGAGATTCTTTTTTCATGAATAATAAGGATTATCATGACAAGATACCAAGTGTGTTAATTGTGCAGTTTACCTCCCACAATCTTTCAGGGGAAACCTCACTCAGATCACAAGAGGAACTGGATGAAGCACAAAAGAGTTGCCATCTTTGAGCAGCAACATGAAGTAATCTAGCTTCAGAGAATCTCCGGAAAAGAGCAGACCGAAAGGCTTCTGTAGAATAATTCCTTCCTGTATTAAAGACTTCACATTTCTGGAAAGAGCATAAACAGGATGTAGCATAAGTACTAATTAAGTTAGATAAAGAGTAATTTGGTCAAATTACTAAATGCTTTGTCATATTTTTCAGACATATATTTGTGAACAGTAAGACTTTTATTCTTCTTTTTTCCCTTTCTTTCTGGACTGCCAAATGAACAATAGAGAAACCTGTCTAAACAATTTGCATAACTGAAGCAATTCAGTAACCTTTGGATTAATTACAATCAATGGAATAAGATATAAGCAAACTAAAAACTTACAGATTTAAATGGATTTCTTCCTCTATTACGCCCAGAGAACAATGTGGAATACTGAGTAGGAGAAGCAGTGCTTGCAAGAAACCCCGTCAAGGTTCTAGGGGCTTTCCACGCACAAGACAGTACACTACAGTCATATCTTCCGTTACCATCTCCTTTCGATAATTTACAGGCATTCACACATTCCAAGGACACTGCAAATTAAACAGCCGATAATTACTTTAAAAATAAAATAAATATCAAATTTCGTCAAATTTTCTTCAGCTTAATTTAATTAAAAATTTGCAAACAACAGTAATAAATAAAAACGAAATTAAATAAACAAAAAGCTTCAGCAAGGGCACAAGACAGAATCGAAACAGTTTTCCTTCATTTCCTCGGTATCCAAACAAAAGACTAAACCTAATTAAGCTGGGTAGAAGACAGACATTACTATCAGCGAAATTAAACTAGGAATTTATACAACAATAAAACGGAAGTTGTTAAGAGATTAAGAATCCAAATTTGAATAGGTATAGCAGACAAACCTGACAAGGAAGCAGCAGAAGCCATTTCTAAAGCGAAGCAATCTCATTGAATTGAAGTTGAAGCATTAAAAGACAGGAATTCAAAACATGCAGAGAAGAAGACGAAGAACTGAGACAGAGGGAAATCAACACCTCATTCGAAGAAATTATAGCAAGAGATAAATAAAGAGAGACAGTTGAGCTAAGAATCTTTTTAAAGAGTCCGTCGTAGAAGTGATAAGCGTTACGGGTTGGTATCGAACAAGTCTGGATTTTGGACAAATAAGCGATGGATTTGAACGACGGAGGTGAAGAGATAATCTAGAGAGAGAAAGAGAGAAGAGATATGGAGTCGTTTAGCGAAGGCCACACAAAATAAATGCCGTTCGATAAAGATACTTCCTTTTTATTTTAATTATTGTTATTAGTAAATTGATTACTAATTAATCAGTACTGTCAGTGAAAAATTAAGAGATTGGCGTAAGCCTACGCACCCAACCCCCAAAACTTGTTTTCTTTTCAACACTAACTCCTAAAACTTCTTGTTCAAAGCATCCATGTTCACCTCAACCTGTGCCTCATGGGAAGCGGGGGTGGGTGGAGCGGTAGGGACGTGTAGCAAGTTAGCAGAAAATTTAGGTTTGAAACACCTAGAATGTAGTAAAAATGCTCTATTCTTTAAATATGTGAGTGAGTTTGTGCGTATATAATATTTATATAAAATAAAAAAAATTAAAAAAAATCCATACATCATGGAGAAATTGCTACGTAGAAACTCGCAACTTAAAATTATAGATAATTTTAACATTATCAGCTTGCCTACCAAGCTTTCTTTGCTTCAAAATTTTTTAGTAATATGAAACCAACCATGGATGACAAGACTTGTCATCATGATTTAATCTATATTATTCCTCTTAGTTTGGAAACCCTAACACATTATAAAGTTAAAGGATGCCGTCATGCAATAAAAGAACATATAGCGAATAAAAGTAAAAGGACATTTAACAAGCACATGTTTGATCGTTTACTCGACATATATTATCGCATAAAATGACAGAGTCTATCAATGGACACCTTTTAAATTAGAGTAACGGTAAATAAATTCAATAAATATCATAGACAAAAGTTCAGTTAAAGATTGCGAATATGCTAAAATTTAGACCATGCTATACAAACAGTTGGCACCTCATCAATAGTCAAAAAGATTAAAATCTTGTAAGCATATGATCATCATAAACATTACTTATATTCAATTTAAGTCTATAAATCTCTCTCTTTCTTAGGTTATCCTTTTAAAATCATCGGTTTAATTGCAATAAGACCTTTATGCTACATATTTTAACAAGGGCCAAAGTAACAAATTGATCATGAATTTTTAAAATTGAAATAATTTCTCCATGAATTTAGATTTGTTCTATTTTCATCCTAAAATGAATTATTTCTTCAAATAAAAATATATTTTTAATGGAAAAAATTATGATTTATTTATTAATATTTGAGTTCCTGTATTCTATTTTTTTATGTGCTTCGTATGAGGTTACTCGTTCTTAGCTTATAATATTTTTTATTTTTTATTTTATAATTTTAATAATTGTTTATATTATAGTTATAAAATTATTATTTAAAAATTTTGAATATGTCTACATTTTTAATATATGAAACAAATTCATATTATATAATTTTTAATATAATAAGAAAAACTTTATTAACCTCAGAAGTTTGAATTGAAATCACAAAATATATAGATTGAATTTTAATAAAAAAAAATTTGTAAAAAATGTTATCAAAGTTAATCCTATAAGTTATTAGGAAAAAAAAAA
>CATIWJ010337564.1:0-22541 GCA_949640765.1 Croton laevigatus | reverse complement strand
GCGAAATTGGAATTAAGACCAAGAAATTGGTGTGGAAAGAGTTTGTTTGGAAGAAGTAGTTGCAGAGATTAGTGTGGAAAGAGTTGAAAGGTGAAGAAGAGATTTGGGCAAGAGAGAGATTGTGGGAAAATGTTATAATAATGCCAAGTCAGGGCCACGTCAGCATTGTTACCGGCTCCCACCTTTAAACAAGTAAAATCGTTTTCTTTGTAAATTTATTCAAAGGTCAGGTATTTATGTGAAAGAATTTAAAGTTTAGGTACCACAGTGAAAGAACCCCTAAAGTTCAGGTATTTTCAATATAATTGACCCTTAGAATTGCAAAATATTACAATGAATAAATAATAAACGAAATAAGTAATAGATTACCAACAAACTGAAATTAAACCTTTAACTGTAAGAGAAGAGGATCGTGGACAGAAGTAAAAATGGGCCGGGCACGCCATGAAATTTGCTGGACCGGATCCGGGATTTGCACCTCCCCTGCTCTCCTCCGTGCGCGAGGAAGTATATCTTTAGTTTATATTGTTACACATTACAAAATCAACATTCAATATAAACTACCCAACCATCCCATTATTTTTCTAATGTGGGATAAGTCATTTTAAAACCCATTTGAACATTGTCCCAAGCATACTTTGAGATTCAATTTCTCATTCACCTTAAATCCGTTTTGAGCATTTAACATATCATTGGAAAGCTCTCATTGCGTAGACTACGTTGACACCTTTCAAGTTATTCAAAACGTAATTTATCCGTTAGATAATTATGCTCAAAGTTAACCAATTAACACACCAAATTTCCAACAATATATATATATTAAAAATAAAATTATCATCAACTAACTGTAATTGATAATGTCAATCAAAGTGTGGCATGTTTGTCATCCTACTTAGTACAAATGTTGTAGGATGTGGAATCTCAAGTTCGATTACTGCTAACCACATTTTCAGCACTCATTCAATGGATAGGAGAGGGCTACCATTATTGTGTAGTTCACAATATTACCCAGTCCGTTAGTGACCTCATTTATATTAAAAAAAATGTAATTGGCAATTGTTAAAATTCACAAATTAATTAATTAATTAATAATAATAAACTTTAAATGTCACTCACTAATTACCATCTTTGAATTTTGAATAATGTATCACATTATTTTTGTAAAAGTAACAAATTTTATGTACAGTATTGTAATTCCTGCCCTAAGCTCTGGTGAATTCCAATTTGCTAAAATTCAACTATCCTTCCTGCCTCGTCAGCCATCACTATCCTGTCTCCACCAGAATATGGTCTGGAAAGTTAGCACTTCAAAGTCCGCCTTTTCTAGAAAAGGAAATATACCATAAACAATTTCGATAAAGATCAAATTCAATAAACAAATTTCGAACTTTGTATTAATAGCTAAAACAAAACCGATTATTATGTAAACTTTTAGACAAAATGAACTGACTCACTTAGGTTTATTTGTAATATTTTACCACACTTGGTAAGCTCAAATTTATTTGTGATATTTTACCACACATGGTAATCTCAAATGCTTAAAATTTAAAATTTTGGAAACCAATAATAACATTTGCGATGGTATCCATTTAAGTGGGATCCGTAACATTTAATTAAGAAAAAAAAAAAAAAAAGTGAGGTGTGTGCCATGAGAACATGGAAGCATGAAAACAAAATTAAAAAGCAGCAGGTTTGCGTCTTAAACCAAGAGGGAAAGAGAAATCTTAGTGCAACTTTCAATCCTTTGGTTCAACCGTCGATTTTCACCTGACCTTAGACCTGGCCATGGGCCGGTTTTGGATCGGGACTAAACCGAAATCGAACCGTCAAAAATCAAACCAAAACCGTCTTAGTGGTTTCGGTTACAAAATCGGAACCGGAACCGTTATAAAGCGGTTCGGTCTCAGTTCAAATATTTATAAAACCGGAACCGGAATCAAAATCGAAACCAGTAATTAGCACCAACAATAATGACTACAATTAATTCTTTGACCCAAAAAAATAAATAAAAGTGAGTTTTTTTTTCTTAAATTTTCATGTATTGAATAAAAATATAAAAGTTTGTATATTATTGAAATCTTATTCTAATAGATTTGTTTTTTATTAAAAAATAAACTGAATCAATATCAAATTATATAAAACCAAAATTGAAACCGTTCAAAACCGAAACCGAAACTGTTCAAAATCGAAACCAAACCGTCTTTATATGGTTCGATCCCGATTCTATTATTCTTTGAACTGGAACCGTCGGTTTCAGAACCGAAACCGGCGGTTTTTGAACCGTGGCCAAGTCTACCCGACCTTTGTGAAATTTTAGTATGTTGCTCTATTCACCTAGCTCTATAAGGTGAATAGTTTCGATTTTCAATTCTATTCTCTCTATTGGTTAGATCTATACTCTAGATTTTTTAATTATTGTTGAACCCTACCAATTGGGTGAACAATTATTTTTGAGTTGTCTTTTGATGATTATTATGAGCCTTTAATTGAACTAAAGAAAACTATTTGTGTAACTCATTAATTTATTAGTAGAAGATTTGAGCCGGGCTCAGTCATGTGGTTTTTCTATGTGAATTTGGTATTTATGTGGTTGATTGATCTTGTGCGCTTACTTAATTATTATTATTGTGTTATCTATTTGATTTATGCAAAGAGAAAAAAATATTGATCCAGATTATTGAATTGATATTGCTATACCTAAGCTTTTCGGTGAACTTTTCCCAACAAGTGGTATCATATATTTGGTTATTGTGTTAATATTCTGTGTAAATTAATATGCATGATAAATCGGTAGGCACTATTTCTCTTTGAGATATATATATATATATATATATATATATATATATATATATATAAAAGCTCAAATGCTTAAAATTTAAACTTTTTGGAAACAAATAATAATAATAATAATAATAATAATTTTATTATTAGTAGAAAAGGAAGCTAGTTGATTTTAACATTATCATGTACTTGTAAAACCATGTGGCAAGCACAACTTCTTTGATTAATTAAATTTATTTATAATTTTAATTTTTATAAGGCACAAATCAGTTGTCAAAAAAAATGCCTTTTTTTTTTTATAAGTTTTGACTTATAACAAAGTTGACAAGTACATAATAATGTACATGATTGAGAAATCAACTAGCTTCATTTTCTAATAATAAACAAAAAATTATTATTATTAATGGTTTCCAAAAATTTAAAATTTAGCACAAGTGTGTGTATGTAAAAAGTCTACCTGCAGCCAAGTTGACCCCTCTACACTCTGATGATCACCAACCATAGAATAATAATATTAACTCCACTTTCTTTTTTTTTCTTTTTTATAACACAGGCATATATACATTTATACGTATGTACGCATCCAATTAGTGGGAATGGGACTTGTTACATGGTCCAAAGCCAGCAATTGAGGCATAAAAGCATAAAGGAAAATACTTCTATCTCCACGTCAACCACTCCCCTCAAATCTACTTTCATATTATTAATTATATTTTAATATAATTCAATTTCATTAGTGATTATAGCACTGTGCACTACCACATCTTTAATGGCTTCACGCTTTTTTAAGGCTTAAAAGGAAGAGGAAAAAGTAAAACTCTCAACCCAGAATGGCAATCTATTTTTCTTGTTGCAGAGTTATCTTTTTCCTTCTTCTTCTTGTTTTGATGGTAATTCAAGTTTATAATAAGATTTATACTTCAATATCTTAATGTAGTTTCGTTCTCTCTTTGAATAATTTTGATATTAATTTTTCTGGTTTTGTTTCTACAGATATCCAAAGGAAGTAGCAGTGCAAGGAAGATGAGTTACTCAAAACCAGAAAAAGAAATCATGAAAAATGGCCATATTGGTCACCATATGATGGATCAAATAGACCCTTCACAAAATGTTTTCTTCACAATAAATTATTTAAAACCAGGGAAAAGAATTCCAATCTATTTCCCTAAAAAAGACCCTTCAATTTCTCCTCATTTGCTATCCAGAGAAGATACAAATTCCATCCCTTTCTCTTCAGCAAAACTTCCTTATCTTCTCGAGTTTTTCTCCTTCTCCAAAGATTCCCCACAAGCCAAAGGAATGGAATATACTCTAAAACAATGTGAAACTGAGCCACTTGAAGGTGAGACTAATTACTGTGCTACTTCCTTAGAATCTATGCTTGATTTTGTAGTTTCGATTTTCGGTTACGATACCAAATTCAAAGCTCTAACTACTAATTTCCAAAACAAGAAACCTGAAGTAGAATTCCAAAATTATACAATTTTAGAAGAACCAAAAGAGATTATGGCAAAAAAATTTGTAGCATGTCATGTAATGCCATACCCATATGTAGTTTACTATTGCCATAGCAGAGAAGGTGGGAATAGGGTGTTTGAGATGTCTATCAGTGGAGAAAATGGAGATAGAGTAGAAGCTACAGCTATTTGCCACATGGACACTTCTCAATGGGATAAACGCCACGTGTCATTTCGTCTTCTTAATATGAAGCCTGGTTCTTCCCCAGTTTGCCATTTTTTCCCTGCTGATAATGTAATTTGGGTGCCTTTGACTGTTGCACAGTAATGACATACGTACCTGCAGTATTATAGTATAGGATTAGAGATAATATATATTATTATTTGTCCTTTTTATTATCTAATTAGAAATGCATGTTTGGATGCGATTGTTTATGTATATATTTCATGGTTTTGTTGAGGCTATCTCCTGTTTATGTGAATTTTGCTGTGATTAACTTGTCGTGGGGCTAATTGATAATCATTCTTGTCATGGAAATAATTCAAATCAAAATCTATAACTTCTCATATGAAATTCAAAAAAATTTTGTATAACTAAACTTAATTAACTCCCAATAATAACGATCAATAAATTGTAAGGAGTGATCATTTATTTTTCAATACATATCAATGTCTCTACTGGTTTCGAAATTTAAGGATTTTATTAGAAAGGATTTGTGCTTAAAAAAATATAGGTTTTCCATCCCAAAACAAGTTACATATCTATTTTTCACATAATATGAAATACTATACGTGCATATGTTTACTGACTACTCACAAACATCAGACGATGTGGAAAAAATTGCTATATGGAGCAAAAAAATTTCATAACCCCTTTAAAAGAAAAGATATAGCTATATTGAGCAAAAATTTTCACAATGATTGTGGAAATACCCACGACCCGTTCAATTACATCCTTCAATTTTGTTATATTTTTTATAATTTATATATCTTTAATTTATAAATAATTTAAAGAACATGATAAATTAATTATAAATTTTAATAAATAAACATATGAATCATTACCATATTTGTAAAAATCAATATTATTGTTCTTATTACAAAATAAACATAATAATGTAAAACAAAAGAAATATGTAATTCTCATACTTATAATAAATATACTCTAACTTTGAGAGTAAAAGGATTTGGAATTAAAATTAAATTCAAATCCAAATTTACCATTCTTTAACTTGAATAAAAAATATTACATCTTTTGCTGCATCGCACAACGTGTGAGTTCCATACTAGCATATGGATAAGGATAAAGAAAAAAGATAAAAACTAATAACTAATACTCGGTTTAACCATATTTATAAGAGGAAGAAGAGAATAAGAGGGGGAAAAAAAACACAGGAGACAGCACCCAAAACTAAAGCAAAAACCCATTTTTAATTTGTATAGTACATTAAAGATCAATGGAAAATGGAAAATAAAGGAGAATAACCCATAAGTTATCCGGTTAACCATATTGTCTATCAGACCTCACCACCATGATCTGAGGCCACCATCTAACTAGGCTCAGTCTGATAAATAAGTTAGGTGCCTAAAACACCTAGAAATAAGATCGGAGGTGGAAGTTCTAAACGGGATGGGAATACGGGTCTTGGATTGGCCCGATGTTTAACTTGAATTTTCATCATCTTCTAGTTGTTGGACAGAAATTTTAGGCTCATCAACCGAAATCTGAAGGTGAGAGGAGTCTAGCAGTATATGGGTTGCATTTTATGGTAGCCGGAATTAAAAGATGAGAACCGCGTACAAATTCGGGTCCTATGACCCGAAACACAATGAATCAAGCAAGAAAGAAGACCCAAACGGCAAGTCGTCTACCTCGTCCAGAAGCACGTCATTTTATTCTTTAGCGTGTCGTTTGTCTCGGGTGTAAAATGACATCATTTTGGGCAGTGGTAGGGTGAACTGTTGGGCTAAAAATGCTGACTAGCTACGTTTTGGAGAAAATATCCAAAATGGTCTCTCCGTGTTACAGGTTTAGTAACTGACTCCTAAACTTGCTAAAAGTGTTCATTGTTGGCCTCGGAACTTCAATTGGTCATTCAATTAGGTCCTTTTAGTTAAAACTAGTTTTTTTTTTTTAGTATGCATATACGGGTTAACTCATTTCATATTTTAGTTATTAATGTTGTAGTTAATTTAAATAATTATATATTGATAATGATAAAATTTATATAAAAATAATAAATTTTTTGTTTGGGTACCATCAATTAAATATGATATGAATAAAGGACTTAACTAAAAAGATTAACAAAGTTTAAAAACTAAGATGTAACTTTACATTAATATTCATCTTTTTCATTTCGTTCCTCTAAAAAAACCCAAGCCTTGAATAGCCACTGTCTTAAGCAGTCGTCACGTTCGCCATCGTTCCTCTGTTTTGAACTTTTCACCTTTTCCAACGAACGCTTCACCGCAACTCCATGATTTCCATCAAAAACACGACAAAAACAACATGAAATCTCCTTGGCAACATGATTCTCAATAGAAACCAACCAGAAACAACCTGAATCACATCAAAAACTTGCTGTTTTTTAATTTTCAAATGACGAAGTTGCAAAAAGTAGTTCAAAATTTTGTCCGGCATCCGATGATCCAATGACTATTCTAAGGATACCAGATGAATGATATGCACGAAAGCAGTTGACCGGTATACTTTATTCGCCGGTTGGCTGCATTTGGTAGAGGAGGTGGCATTAGGGTTGCAGTCTTCCTCAATTTTCCGACTAACTACATCAATTTTTGGATCTTCTTTTTTTTTTTTTTTTTTTTTAAAAGTTAAAATCCAATAACTATTAAAAAAAGTGTAAAAAGTAAAACTCAAAAAAGAAAAAAGCTATTTACTTAATTATTGATATTTGGTTCCATTTATTAAAAAAATTTAGAAAGTGTTATTTTTTACAATTCTCTAATTTTATTTGAGAATTTTAACCCAATTTTTCAAAATATACTTTAAGATCCTTAAATTTTGAAACTATTATACTATCACTCCTTTCATCCAATATTCTCAAAATTTTTCATTAGTCGAAATTCAATGAATTTAAACATTTTAATAACCATTCTATACAATAATAATTTTAGAATAAAAAATAAATTTTAAGTAAATATATTTCACTGTCATATATTTTAGTTTGTAAATTTGAAAATTATTTCCTTTAACTGTTTGATTTCCATAATTATTTTAAACTTTGAATTCATCATAGAAATTCATAGATCTGTAATGGATTTCTTACTTTCAAAGTTAAAATATTTTCTAGAAACAATTATATTTATACAAAGAAATATCAATTTCTGTAAATTATGTATAATTTATATTAAGAAGTACAATGTAATATGAAAATATTAAAACTTAAAATTAATTAATTTTCACTAATCCATTTGATATATTTAACATTTAAATTTAAATTTTAAATTAAAATATATTACTAATATTAATATTATTTTGCTTTAAATTTTCTAACTAAAATACAATACTATAATAATATATTGTTATTTATTTATTAATTAATTTAATTAAAATACAATGCTAATACTAATTTTAATTAGGATACATTATTAATACTAATACTATGAAGATTGTTATTTATTAATTAATTAACTTAGTAATTTAATAAATACATAATTACCCTAAAAAATTAAAAATTAAAAATATGATGGGTATTTTTGACACGCATTAACGTTATTGATGCTATATTTAATTTGATTAAAGTATATATTGATAATAATATTCGTGTTAAATATTACTTTCATTTTAAAAACTCGTTATTCAATTTTATAAGTTTTTATCTATAATTTTCATTAGAAAATAATATTAATACTTACTCCTAATAGGATACGTTATTAATACTAATAGTATTAGAATTGTTACTAATTGCATATTAAGGCATAGCCTAGTAGCAAGTACATTTATGACCCAGATATTAGGGTTCAAATCCTTCCACCCACAATTTAAAAAAAAAAAAAAGAATTATTACTAATTAATCGATTAATTAAAATTAATTATTGATATATTACACATCTTAGATAGTTTCAATGTGCCTATGGGCTACTAATTTGAAATTGATACAGTCAGCATAAACTTATCCTAATTATATCGAATGCGAATTCGAATATATAATTAGCTTCAACGTACCCATTAGCTATTATAATTCTTATTGTAATATAGAATTAGTTGTACTAGTTATAATAATTAGTATTACGGCATTTACCAATGTGAAATAAATATTTTGGTTTCTTAAGTTTATATTTTGGTTTATTTCTTCAATAATATTTTTATAGAGCATAATTTGAATTTAATAAATTAATAATTGAAATTTATAATACAAAGTCAAATTTTAAAAACTGTGATCCATTGAAATTTATCTCGGGATTTAATACATTCAATACGGACATTCCTTCACGTAATTTAAAAAATAAATAAATAAAAAAGCACCAAACGTTCCATGAATATTTTTCCAAAACATAATTCATATGACCAACTAAATAAGAAAGAAAAAAAAAATTAAAAACTTGATAATAAATGGGAATTCTGGTCGATTTTCATTTCTTGTTGAGTATATATGCGTGTGGACAAGATATTTCTTGGCTTTTACTGCATATATTTTATTTGCAAGTTTTTTTTCCCCCAAATTTGCGAGTTTGGAGTTTATAATTAGTTGTTGAGTAATTAAAAATTCGGATTAGGTAATACTATGATTTTTTCTTCTTATTACAGGAATATTTCTTCAATAATATTTTTAATAATATTTTTATAGAATATAATTTAAATTTAATTAATTAATAATTGAAATAGTATTCTTTATTAGATTTGAATTTAATTAATAAATTTTGAATAATTATATAGTATTTTTTATTAGAATAAAATTTTAATTTAATTAATTAATAATTAAAATAATATTTTTTATTAGAATATAATTTAAATTAATTATTATAAATAATTATAAAAAGACTACTTTAATCTCAATAATATAAATTTTATAAGGGTGTTTTAGACGAAGCTAATAATCTCTCTTTCGTATATTTATATACATTATAGATTGAATATAATTTGGAATTTAATTAATCAAGAAAGTTATTTTATTTTGGAATTGGTATAAAGTACAATATTTTTGAAAATAATTAATTTAGTTAAGCATTTATTTGATTTAAGGGATATTTAGATAATTTAAATATTATCAAAATTAAGTTAAGATGATAGATAGCAATTATTGGATAAATCATGTAATTAAAATAAAATAAAATACAGACGAAAATATAAATTATGAAAATACAAAATGAAGTAAAACATGAATGTAAAATAAATTAAGAAGGATTATTTTAAGAAGGAAAATTTAGAATTAGTTGGAGATTAGTTAAAAGGGAAATTAGTTAAAAGATGATTCAATTGAGTTGTCATTAAGTTTTATTAGAAAACTATTCTACAATAGATTGAGGGTCTCAGCAGAAAGTCTCTTTCTTCATGGATTTATTACATTTGTGATCTCCGCCGTAATGCCAAGCTTTAGCATCAGGAAACAGATGAATCTGATGGCAAGCAAAAGCAAGATAAGTTTCTAGAAACCCTATACTGCATGTGCAGTTTCAGTTTTGAGATTTCTCAACAAGGAAATTCAGTTTTTCACTTCATACAGCTATTTATGACCCTTCTCATTTTGTTGATGCGTAAAATGCAGTATTTCACATCCATATGATACAATTAAACCTCTAGAAGTGACCAACATACCTTAGACCGACACATGAAGCACTCGTAAATCCAGTCCAAAACAATGTGTTTTCTTAATTGGCAGAAACATTCAACCTGACCCGAGCAGTCACTTCGGGATGAAGCTTAATTTCAGCAACATATTCTCCTGTTTCCCTGATTTCAGGAAGAGAAACAACTCGCTTGTCCACATCCCTAAATACCAGAGGCATGAACTACACTTAGAAGTTCCTATATTATCAACACCAATAATCTGACGTTGACAGCTAAGTAATGAAATGAATACGTAACTACAAACATTATTGAACTCTGGAATTGATAATATTGGAAGACAGTACCTTTGGAGCTGTGCTTTGATGATGTCTACAAGATCTTGAGCAGTTACGCTGCAAAAACACATGAACATTTGACATGAGAGGAAAGAAATTGTTAACCGAAAAATAATAGCATCGGAATCTCACCTTCCGAATATCTGTTTGCCCTTCCCACCTTTGCGCTTCACCTTGAAAGCTCCAACGGTTTCAAAAATAAGAGCAAGCTGCTGTGCTTCATCTTTTACCTGCATAAGATAAGATTTTCAGACTATAAGACAAAATACAAGACAGAGAAGTACATGCAAAACTCCATTACCCTGTTTTTCTCAGCCTCAATTCTTTCTTCTTCAATTTTCATTTCCCTGAAATTGATAAGTTAATTTCAGAATTAGAAGGAAAAACTAAATTCTTTTTGTACTCCCCATAAATGCATAAGCTAGATTTGATTCTATTAAGCAATAGCTGTGGTAACTATAATTCTATCTCTTACATGATTTTCTCTCTTTCACTTTCTCCCACAACTGCATTGTCTGAAAGAAAGTTGCTTGTCTGAGGAAATTAGAGGAAACCTTTTCGTAGTGTTACTAATATTCTAATTCAGTATGCAAAGATTATAAATTTCAGATGCAATTCAGCACTTCAATTTTTTTTTTTTTTTTTTGAACGGCAAAAACAAATTATTATTAATGTGAAAGAGGTGTTACACATTATAAGAAAACCATGACACAAAATTCTCCCTTTCATGAGAAATAAAAAAGGAAAATCAAAACCCACATCATCAAAACCAACAGATGAAATGAAATATACAAAATTAAATTGCAACCGTGATCATCAGCACTTCACATTTACAACACAAAATTATGAAACATGAACCACCAGTAACCATTTTCAAACAGAATAAGTCGAAATATATATAATAAAATAAAATCTAAATTCTTTGCTTCAACAAGCAATGGCTAAATACTTCTCATTTGACTCCAATCATAGCCTTACTTGAAAAAAAAAAAAAAATTCTAGTTTCTAAAAGAAAATGGAATTCAAAAATCAATAGATACATGGAAGAAACATACTTGAGAAGAGTAGAAGTGACAATCTGGGCCTTTCCCATGGGCAAAAGAAAATTCCTGTAATACCCAGCCTTCACATCAATTAGCTGCCCCTTTTTCCCCAAATCTGCCACATCTTCTTTCAGAATTATCTAACACAACATCCAAAATTAAAAATAACCATTCAAAAAGCAATTATCTTTCTTGCATTTAAAACAGAGGAATAAGTGAAAAAGATTACAACCCAAAACGAGAATTACGAAACCCATTTCCGGTAATCAAATAATTTGCTTACTTTTCTGGTCTTTTTGGCTTTCTTTTGTGCCCAAACCACCATAGGCATTTTTTTGTCAAGCACTTGGGAGGATTCATTGAAGGGTCCCGTAAAGCTTTGGAGCCAAGACGAAGAGGTCCACGATAGAGTTGCTGCTGCCATTACCGGTTTATCTTACTCACCCTCAATCTTTGCTGCTCTAATATATATATATATTTTTTTTAAATCTATTACTCTTATCTAAAACTCCTGTCTAAAATATCTCTATATTTTATTAAGAACCCAATTTTAACCTTTGTCCATGATTCTACAAACGGTATCGTTTCGTAGTGTTCCGTAGTATGTTAACTACTTGTCGTTCAGCAACTAAAGAACCCAAAAAACTCATCTTCTACTCTCCACCCTTGTCTGTCTCTCGCCAAATTGGAAGCAGCAAAATGGTGGTAGCATCAGCTTCTGTTAGCTTCTCTATGTTGTCTCACCATAAAACCGTCTCCGCTTCTTCATTACCTTGCAGGTATGGTTGTCTATATATGTATCTGCACATATTGTTAATTGAAATTGTCTTACTTCATACGTAATGATAGATTTTCTTTTATTTGCAGAAACTCGTCGAGGATTGTAGTTTCCTCGTTGCCTACTCCTTATAGTGATTCTACAGGTAACGGTAATTTTTGAATTAATAATTTGTTTAATTGCAAAGCTTTTTGGTAATTGCTATAACAGCAAGCTTGGATTGAGATCAAATCCCTAATTCAAATTTAGATTTATATTTACCCCCACTTTGGACTTTGGAATGAATGAATTATGATTTTAAAATTCATTTGGAAATGAATTCTTAATAAAATTCATTTGAAAATAAACTCAATGTGTTAAAATAACTAATTTAAAATTTAAATCCAAGTTTCTTTTCTCTTGATAACGTGATAAGGTGGATTTGCAAATGAATTCAACAAAATTTTGTGAAATTCTTTTGTTCCTTAGTGGCCCTTATATTTTAAATAAATGTTGTGAAAATTTTCTGTATATGTTATTGCATACTATGCTATTTCTTTTTGCATACAAGGATAAGTATAAAGTTACATGCATTTAGTTAAATTACCATGTGTACTTGTACTATGGTGGTCAGGACTATCAAGTAGATCTTGTGGCTTGCCTTTGAGGATTGATGAGAAAGATTTTCGTTATGCTAATCGAAGGTTTATTTGCTTCCACCTTTTATTTTAAATTATTTGCTTTATGTTTTTTCCTCCTGAAATTCCATTATTATATATGTATGTTTGTCTGTGTTTCTTGCAAGGGGGTGTTTGCTAGCAGATACGTATGTTTTAACTCAATGCATTTTTTATTTTTTTGTTGTGAAAAATGGAACATGAGAAAAAAGGCTGATCTCTGCATCCAAGAGACATTTTTTGAGCAAATTTGATTACATACACTGATATTTTTATGTGGCTAATGCAAAACTCCATCTAATGAACCACAACTTTTGTTTGGAAATAGTACTTCAGAGGAATATCATTTGCTTTCCCACAAAAAGATGTTTCCATCCCTCATTGCTCATGATTGATTGAAAGAAAATGTTTCCTTTGTTTGTGTAAGGAAGTTTTGGTTGGTGATGAGATGAAACTCTTGAAGAATCTGTTATCTGGTTTAGATTTTAAATGGATGATATTGCCTGTTTCAATGTGAAAGATGCACCATATTTGTATGTGTAACTTTGGGTGGAGAAATTGGGGACAGATTGTGAAAATGGATCCTTTTTAAAAGGGATGTTTTGAATTTCACTTGCTAAAAGACCAAAAACCGTTCTTTTCAGCTGAAATTTCAAGGAAAAAATTGCTATCCATACTTCAGTGAGTTTTTGGCACTCATGTGACTCACAATATTTGTTAGATGTTCTTCTTTCTTCATGTTAAGCAAGGCATGGCACAATGTTATAAATTGTAAAAGTTTTTGAAATTGTATATGTTGGAAATGTGGCAAGTTTGTCATGTGATCACATTTTCATGATTTTCTCCGTTGAAACATCTGGTGGTAGCTTTCTGTTCCCCAAGCTCTTTCTTGGTTTTTGATTTTCTGAAAGTAACAAGGTAGTGACTGTGAGTTCATTTATACAGTTATACAATTGAAGCCAAAACGGCAAATCCACCTATCATGCCAGCAGTAGTGACACCAGGAGGACCTTTGGACCTGTCATCTGTCTTATTTAGGAATCGCATAATCTTCATTGGGCAGCCAGTCAATTCACAGGTGGCTCAGCGTGTTATATCACAGCTAGTTACTCTAGCAGCTATTGATGAGAATGCAGATATCCTGGTGCGGTTATCTTCTTCGTTTTCAACTTTTGTTTTCCAGTCCTGCAATCAGCTTGTGGGGCTTGGAACTATATATTACAGTTCTCATGTTTATGACTCTGTCATGAAATCGTCAGGTGTATCTGAACTGCCCTGGTGGAAGCACTTACTCTGTGTTAGCAATTTATGATTGCATGTCCTGGGTAATTTTTAAGTTTTAGTTTGCTTCTGTATCTTTCTTTTTCTTTTTATTTTCTCATACTGTTGCAGATATACTTTTTAATATAGGTATGAATCTTTTGTGTATTGCTGTGATTAACCTTCAAAAGAAAAAACATCACTAGTCCACTGCTAAACTGAATACTTCAGTTCTCACCCCAAAAAAAAAAAAAAAAAAAAAGAAAAAGAAAAAGATAAGATAAGATAAGATAAGAAAGAAAGTCATGTCAATATATCCTATTATCGTACCCTGAACCAAGTGCATTCATAATAAATTCTCACTAGATTCTACAAAATTTTCTGTATGCATATGCATAATGTTTTCATTCCTCAACTTTTTGTTTTTTGATTCCCTTGCGTGAGTGCTTATAAATCCTAATGTTCTCAGATAAAGCCAAAAGTTGGCACTGTATGTTTTGGAGTAGCTGCAAGCCAAGGAGCAGTTCTTCTTGCTGGTGGAGAAAAGGGGATGCGCTATGCAATGCCTAATGCACGTATTATGATACATCAACCCCAGGGTGGATGTGGGGTAAGATTCACTGTGAAACAAATTTAATGCTTTGTAAAAAATGCTTTGTTGCTAGACAAGAAAACTTGGATACAGATGTTGCTGTCATAGCATTGAGGTGTAATGATAACTTCATATTTCAGCCTGGATTTTTATAATATTGTTTTCAATGCATGGGCAATATTTTATATCAGATATTGCTGTTATAGCATTAGAAATATAAGCATTGCCCTACAATTGCTATTATCGCGTCGTGTTTGAATTATTAGCGACACAGTTCAGGAGAATATAGAAGCCATTGTCACTTCTTGCTTCATATATTAATTTGTTAAAAGCCATTTATATAATTGTTCATTATTTCCTTGTAGGGTCATGTGGAGGATGTTAGACGCCAAGTAAATGAAGCAGTTCAATCTCGACATGTTAGTATCTCGTTCACCATGTCTAATTGCAACCTGGTTAAATTGCCAAACCAGCACATTTGAGTTCATTTTGAGCTTTCAGCACAGCAGGCCTGTTTGTGAAACTTGAATTCTGATTTAGAACGGCTCTTGGAATGCACAAGGCTAGACAGTTCATATAATGCTGTGCTGGAATTAGTAATACATTTTTTTAGCAAGAGAAATCATATTCTTATAAACCATTTTGGCAAAGGGGGTAATCAATTATGTTTGTTTGTTTTTTTTTTTTTTTTTTTTTCAAAATCACATTTCAAGCTTGCAAATGACTTTTTTCCTTTTCAAATTATTTTTGATTTTATATCAACTAAACATTTTCACTCACGTTCTATCGTCGTATGATTTTGATGAGATTAAAATTTGTACACTTGCTGACTGTTTTCATCTGATCAATTATATACTTTTGAAGGCATTTAATGCCTAATTGTGGTCTTATGTCCTTTTGCTTTTTTGTAGAAAATCGACAAAATGTATGCTGCATTTACTGGCCAACCTCTTGAGAAAGTACAAGAATACACTGAGAGGGATCGATTCTTATCAACTGCAGAGGTATGGAAACTCAACTTATAGCTACTGCCCAATAGTTGGATCTCTATCTGCAGGCAGTTCATGATGATTTTGCCCCTCGTTTTCCAAACTATATGGGCACACTCCTATAATTTTCTCCGTTGGATCATTTTGATACATAAAGTTCATAATTTTTTCCTTTGGTTATGCTTTTTTGGCATTGGCTTAGGGGAAATGAACAATGGTTAAAATGCTTCAGTTTTTGGAAAATAAGGGACAAAACTATAGAGATTAAATAATAATTTTCCCTTTTTTTCTTATTTAACTGTAAAGTGGATGCTTTTTTATGAATGTGGCATCTTTTTTCAAACACGTTGACAACTAATAACAATGTTGCAATTTTATTGCAGGCTATGGAATTTGGACTCATTGATGGCATCCTGGAGACAGAATACTAAATTAGGGATTTTTCATGTCGTTTTGTACTACATTGGCATTTGTGTTTTGTTGTAGTTATGCTCTCTAATTTTTCTTCAATGAAAACCCAAATTAATCTTTTTCAGTCATGATTTTTCAGTTAGGAATTTATACGCTTCAACATAAATAAAAAAGGATTTATTTTTTAATATTTTACCAGAGCCAATGAGGGCTTTATTATAAGCAAATTAGATGAATATCTGAAGTGAATCAATTATCAGCAGACTACATATAAAAGGGGTACAAGAGTGAATCCTCTGTTTAAGAACATCTGTAAGATAACACTCTCAGGGTAAAAAATTCATGAACCTGTAAAGGAACCAAAACCATAAGCATCAATAACTAGCAATTTTTAGCTGTCTTAAAGTGATTCTGAGGAGAGGCTTACCGTAATTTTGGTGCACCATTGTGAACTTGTAAATTGCTTTTCGTAAAGAACCATTAGTCATGAACTTGAGGGGTCCCATATGCCTGTTATTACACAAAATACAATCAAACAAAAGAGTGGATTTGCAGATAAAAGGGAAACTCTCTTGTTTTATAAATAATCAATCAATACACAAGATCAGGAAAACAAGCACATGTATGTCTAGTGATGATGCTCCATTTTCTCTTAGATTTGAATGTAACTGAAAACAAGTAGCCAACTAGCTCCCCAAATCTAAACGGAACACTTTCTGCGTGCCCCGCCAATTTATGAACAAAAGCAGATATTAATGTTTTGATCATGGATGAACTTCCCGAAAAAAATCCATACACCATATCAGAATCAACTATACGAAGTGTTTCCTCACTCGTGCATTGTACTCTTTAAAACCAACCGAAACATTACATGGGATACGAGAAAGAAAACCTATATCATCATTGTAAACGAAACAGACGCCAATATGCAAGTCCAACTACGCTTACAAAGCGAACTGGACATGCATCATCCACTAATAAAGGAGCATGAATAATCCCAACCATATGGAAGAATTAATGTAACTAATTTGATCACGTTATATTGAGTCAAAAAAAAAAAAAAAAGCTTACACTATCTCTGTATATCGAATTCTCCATGCTGGAAAACCTAGGTGGCATCTCACAGGACCGTAAACTAATAGAAGCTCGGGTTCCGGCCCTCTATGACCTGATACTATGACAACATCAATTCCCAATATTATAAATTCAAATTTGAAAGAAGATCAATACTTTTATGATGTTCAGCAGATTTGAGAAGTTTCACAAACCTAAAGCTTTTAGTGCCTCGTCCATGTGAGCTTCAGTAAAAAATTGGTCTTCCAGTTCTACTTCAGTATTAGCCAATTTCAAATACTTGAGAAATAGTAGGTTAGCTGCCCTGGTTATTGCTTCCTTTCCATCAGAGATAGAAGCAAATTCCAGAGTCATGTGTCTATGATCCAAAGGTAAATCTTTTTCAACAGTTTCCTGCAAAAACCAGATGGCAAGAGTGGACATTGAAAGAGCTTACAAGGGAGTCTG
Source organism: Croton laevigatus (assembly GCA_949640765.1). Classification (NCBI taxonomy): domain Eukaryota; kingdom Viridiplantae; phylum Streptophyta; class Magnoliopsida; order Malpighiales; family Euphorbiaceae; genus Croton; species Croton laevigatus. The sequence goes on along the minus strand of CATIWJ010337564.1, from coordinate 4,969 downwards.
CTAGGCCTGTCAGAAGCAACTTATCCTGCTTCTGAATGTCTTTGAACGAAAAAATAGAGATATTATCGTATGGACAGAGGATACTACCTCAAATAGAATTGTATTATCCAAATTCCCAATGATGGCTTTCTTGTATTTCTTCAAAACTCCTAGAAAAAAGTAGTTCAAACAAACACTATCAAAATCGAGAGATTTCAATTACATTTCCCATGTGGCCCAAGCAATAGTAATATCACTGGCAATGGTAAAAAAATTCTCAGCTGGTCAGTTTTGCTGTGTACACAGCATATTTACCTTCTGAATCATAGAGGCATACATGTTTCACTCCAATAGCTGCCACCCATTGCAAAAGTTGAACAACTTTAGAAATATGGTAAGCATCTTCACTCTCTACAACAATAGCAAGATACCGGAGCTTGCCAACATTAAGTTTTTTATAGCGACTGAGTAGTCCACTCGAGATTAAATAGCTTTCAATAGCTCGGAACATGCCATCTTTAAGATACCATAAGGTAACAATAAGATGTATAGAATACCACAAAAGTCGAAGACCAAGATCACAAATCTGCATAAATCTTAAAAAAAAGAATATTAATATATCTTTTTTTAAAGAAAAAACGATATATCCTTCTAGGAGGTAGAAAAAGAGAGAGAAGGAAGGGTTTCCAGGAGACCAAGACAGAACCTTATGCATATAGTGCTTGCAAAAACAAATTTTCCGAAAATGTATCATCTTAGCTCATATATAAAGAGAAAATGATAGTAGTAGAAAATTGCTGAATGCAGTAAAGACATTCAATCTTTCACAATGTTCTGATCAAATGAATAAGGAATGCATTTCATTGATAAAATTATTGCAAATGAGTTCTTATTTCTGGTGTCCTAACTATTGAATTTAGAATCAATTGAAAAGCCAGTTAATCTTAGTCAAGTCCAATTCAGAGCCCCGCAATTTAGACATCATTTGCAAATTATACCAAGTTTGCTAGGATTGGTTCAAGTAAATGGAAGTAATGAGAGAATTTCATCCCTCCCTACCCATAAAAGCCCAGTCTTCAAACTTCAGCAATCTCGACTACTTGAATTAATGTTCTGATTTCATTAATTACCCTCATCTTGATTAATTACCCTTTCATTACTGCTTTCACCACAAATCAATAATATGTCCCTTTTATTAGAACTCAACACAAATTTTAAAAATATATATATTTAATCAAAATTCACAATTTATGAAAAAAAAAACCCCAAAGAACTAACATGTTGAGCACTTACCAGCTTAATCCAAGAATGAACCCTCTGCATTCCATGTTTAAAATCCATCACTCTACCAAAAAATTAAAACCCATCAATTTAAACCATTAGTAGAATGAACTTGTCAATACAAATTACTAATATCTGTTCCTATATATCTACAAGAAAAAAGGTAGGTTCTATGAAAAGAGCAAGAAATTGTAAGCAAAAAAAATAAAACAACAAAAAATAATACTAAAAAAGAAGCTTTTTGAGAAAAGATAAGAAAAGAAAAAGTAACGAAACCCAGAAAAGAGCAAACATATTGCATGATTAACCGTAACAGAAAGGGGAATTTCCGAGAGAAGAAGAAAGAAAAGTATAGTGAGGAGAAGAGTAAATTTGAATACCTGAAAAGAGTTAGTTTTTTCAGCGAAAGAGAGCGTTGTCTGCGTGGGATATGGAGAGAGAGAGAAAGAGGTAGGTGATGCTTCTTTCTTTCTTTCTTTCTTTTTTTGGGTTCCCAATTTGAACGTAAAACGCAGAATCAATGGAAGTGTCGTCTCTACCTCTGCAAGTCCCCTTTGAAAACGTTCTTCACACTGCCTAAGCTTGTCTACAAAATATTTATAAACTTTTTTTATTTGTTTGGTGTTTTAGAATTTTTTTTTTTTTAGTATTATACATTTTCCCAGATCTCTATTCTGTACGAATTTATTACACTTTGTGCTTCGGCTTGCGTCCCCTACTTGACTGCCTAATTTTTTTTGGAAAAAAAAATTATTTTTGGTTTATAAATGGAAAAGAAATTATATACTCGTATAATTATAATTGTATAAATTACTTGTTGGCGGATGATCCCAATTATTGTTTTTGATCCCAAAGATTGCATTACTTGAATTTGTCAAAGATTTTCGACCTATTACTCTCTGTTATGTAATTTATAAGAATGTGTCTAAGGTGCTAGCCAATATAATTTAATTGCTATGATGTCAGTTATGCTTTTATGTGTTGCTTTTGAAACACTCCATAATTTAAAAAATAGAAGGGCCGTTGATACGGGTATTATGCATTAAAAGTTGATATTAGTAAAGCATATTGATGACATGATGCTTAAAAGGTGAATCCTAAGCAACTCATATTGCCAAAGAAGCCTTTAGGGATCATCCACGTGGAATGAGCTTGTGGCATCATTCTGGCTCGCCATGGATCGTTCTACATTCAGGCGATCATTCTACCTCTATGGCAGCATCTCCATATTTGTATAGGGGCTGGTTGGCATCAGTAAGATGCATAATATCATTTGCGCTTGCCTTTTGGACGATGCCATAGGATCGTCCTCTATTTAACATTATGACCAAGCACATTTCTAGTAATCATTACCTCTAGCAGACAGCTTATACTCCAGGTATGGGCTCCTGATTATACACTGACACACTTTTCATATGCAGTTACATGCAAGCAACCATTGGAGGTCTCCACTATAAATACCCCAATGGCTCACCATTTATGGAGACTTTCTAATCTTTTTACTCTCTCTATTCTCCTCCCTTACATATTAAATGATCCCTTTACTGACTTAAGCATTAGAGTGTTTGCCATGACATCACCCGTAACTCCTCTTCTCTATTGCTTGCAGGATCGTCCCGAGGACATCTTTCTCCAGAGATCATTCATTCAGCATCACTTAAGGTCAACCACAGTTCTGTCTCGGGTCTCCTAGTTTGACCCTGAGACATCACATATTATAGGATGGATTGGAGCAACTTAAATGCTATGTTGGTTGTTATAGGTTTTCCACCGGTATGGGTTCATTGGATGTCAATGTGCTATTATAAAGTCAGTTATATAGTTAATCTAAACTAGAGTTGTAAACGAGGAGAATCGAGCCGAACACTGCCTTGTTCGAGCTCGGCTTATTTAAATCTCAAGCTTGATTTTATGCTTAAGCTCGGCTCGTTTGTTAAACGAGCGAGCTCGAACGACTTGCAAGTTCGTTAAAAACTTAAAAGAACATATTAAGATTTACCTTAAGGCTCTCAGACCTTCTTCAATGAAGACAAAAGTGAGAGTGAAAGAGAAAAAAAGTTTAAATCAAAAGTTGCAATTGCAAATTCAAAAAGAAGAGGAAATAAAGAAGTAGTAGAAAAGTTCCAGAGTTAAGGAATTGTTGCAAATTTGAAAGAAAGAAGTGAAGAGTCAATAAGTGGTGACTAGTAAGGTGAGGTGTGTGGGTCAGCGGTGAGGTAGCTTTCCGCATATTTGAAAGAAAGAAGAGTGAGTCGCAGAAGATGAGAGTTGCTGGCAAGAGAAGTTGATTTTAGGTTTAGGATTTTTTTATTCTGAATTTCTTATGTGTGTGCATGCATGCTTGCTCGCAAACATGCTCATTTACGCTTAAACGATACAACTCGTGAAACAACTCATTTGTTCGCGAGCATGCTTTGTCACATCCCGATCAGCTGTCGCGCTCGCGACCATCACGCCTCGGTGTGGTTGTCGCGCTCGTGAATACTATGTGGAGAAACAGGGGGTATTGCGGCATTCATCGCGCACGCGACTGTCACATCCATGTGGTTGTCGCGATCGCGATGGTCTCCGTGAGGCCCATCTGGCTCGTGACCACCTGGTCTCATGCGTGACGGTATCAAACCCTAGCATTTAAATTACGATATGTTTTCATTGGTAAATTGAATGGAAAATAAAGACAAATATTAACGAGAAATATAGAGTTTATTTGGAATGGGAGTCAAGTAAAATAGTTCATAATAGAACTGAACTCAGATAAATAATATAAAATCGGGTATTTTATTAGTAATGATAAAGTAACAATTGACTAAAGAAAATAAAAGTAAGAAAGAGTATGATACAAATATAATTGTAAATTACCAATAAACCTAATAATAGAGTGAGTCCCAACAATATCGGAGCTTAAGATAATAATAATGAAATGGGTAGTGCATTAGCAGAATTAATGTGTTAAGTATAACCGAGAATTTAATAACTAAAGTAAAAGATATATAATTGAAGAGTGGAAATTTATTTGAGTAGGGTCAATATAAAGTATTGGGCCTAATTTTCTTGTCTTGGGCTTAATAAAATAGGAAGAAAATAGAATGGTTAATAAAAAAAAAAATAGAGAAAGGAAGAGTTGGGCTAAGAGTTAAGCTCAACTATCCAACCCAAGCCCACTACCATTAATATAAAAAGAGAGGAAGAGTGTAGAAGACTCTCCATTTTTCTTCATTCTTCATTCTTCTAGCCGCCACTCTCATTACATTTTCTCTCATTTTCCTTTTCTCTTTATCTTTCTCATCTTCATCATCTTCTTCACCCACCTAAAGCCCTAATAAGGTTAAGGAAGTTATTTTCGAGTTAAGTCAAGCTTGGGAAAGGTGATAGAGACTTAAATAAGGTAACATTTTGAAACCCTAGTTTTATTGCAATAGGGCATGTTATGGTTTTTGGTTAATAATGAAAGATTGATTTGGGAAAGATATTGTTAGAGATACTAATAAGTAAGGAATAAGAGTTTATGTAGGATAAAAGAGTCAATGAGAAATTAGGGTTTTTGATTTTGGTTGATAATTTGTAGGATTTGAAGAAGGAGTTAAGACTAAAGGAAAGGAAGTTGCTTTAGGGTTTGTGGAAGCTCTAAATATTAAGGTTGGTGCTTTTAATTATATATTTTAAATTGTTTTTAAGTTGTTTGTGAATATATTTGAGTGTTTTATGATTG
>CATIWJ010337554.1:0-27571 GCA_949640765.1 Croton laevigatus | reverse complement strand
CCATGAGCTTTAAAGTGGAAGAAGCACATTTTTGGGCGGAAACCGACGAAACAATTTGAAATTGGATGGTATGAAAAAAACTAGTTCACTGAGGAAAGAAGTGAACATGATAGACCAAGAACCCTTGTCTGGTTCTGTTCATTTGTTGTTACAACTGTTAGTCTCATTCCACTTTTGGATTGTCATTGTAACTTAACTTCAAAAGTTATTCCCTTTGTTTAATTTCGGATTAATTTCAAATAAAAACATAATTAACTATTGAATTTAACTGTTGTATTTTCAGAAGATAAAAAAAAAAAAAAAGCAGAAACAAACTTTTAAAGGGGTCGGACTATGTGGAAAGAAATTAAATTTGTCTATTTTCAACAACATTAAGGGGGCCGGGAAAGGGAAACAAGAAAAAATGAAATAGGGAATTAAAATACATTTTTCCTATTTGGTTATGATCTAGAAACGGAATGATTTGTCCATGATTCCCTTTGTAACTGTTTGGTTTGAAACAGAGAATCGGAATCATAATTATTATTATTATTTTTTTTCATTTATTATTATTATTATTATTTATGTATTTATTTATTTATTATTATTATTATTTATGTATTTATTATTGTTATTATTATTTTTCATTATTTATTATTATTATTTATGTATTTATTATTATTATTATTATTATATTTGTTATTTATTATTATTTATGCATTTATTATTATTATTTCATTATTTATGTATTTATTATTATTATATTTGTTATTTATTATGTATTATTTATTACTATTTATTAATAATATTATTATTTATTATTATTATGCATGAGAGGAGAGAGAGAGGGAATGGGAATAGAATTCCGGGGGGGGAGGGGTGTGAGGAATTAATTTGGAGGAATTTGGGGGAAAACCAATACTAAAAAAAGGAGAATGAGGACCATTAAATTGGCCAATCAAATACCCATTAATCCCTTTCCCTTTCCTGATTGCCTCCAACCAAACGCCCCCTAAGTCATCCTTTAGAACAAATAAAGACAATCAAATTTTATGAAATTCATTGACAAATCTTAATCTTTATGGTTGGAAATATAAAGAAATGAATTTGAATGGTAGGAATTGAATTTCAGATTCTACAGAATTTGGTGGAATATGCAAATAAATTTCACAAAACTCCACAATTGAAACTAATTCATTCTTTTTTTTTTTTAAATTGATTATTTTATTCCAATAAGAATGTGTAGAATTCAATTGAATTCTATATTTTCAACTAAACATTCCAAACAATAAAAAATCATTTAAATTTTTTCTATAAGTGCTTTTTATAAGCCAAAATATGAAAACCACAAGCACCCTGTGATGGCGGCTGGTTATCCCTTTGCTGAAGTGAAACACTCTCTCAAAATAATACTGGCTTAAACTACAAATAATACACCACATAAATGAACTAATTTATTGTCTATTACACGATGCTACTCTTTTTACGTCACCCTATACTTTTTGCCTACAAAAAAAATAAAAATAAAATAAAAAATCCACAATATAGTTGTATTAATTAACTTCAACAAATTCAAACTTGGATTCTTCTCTATTACAGGAGCTTAGAAGGAGAAAAATTCCTTAAACAAAAACTAATTAATCAAACCAACAAAGACGGACGATTGCACTAAAGCCAAACAAAAACCTTAAACTGGGCCAAAAAATAAACAAAAACAAAAACCAGATAAAACTATTTACAAAATGACAAGGAAACGTAGTAAAGGTTAAAAGACAGGGCATCCTTCCACCTGAATCCCAGGAGCAGTAGGGCATTTTGCCAAGGTACAATGATCAGTTGCATCCTGACCCCACCAAAGAGGACCATTTATATTGTTAGATTGAAGAGCAAAGAAGATTACTATTCCCATAAATGCAAGTCCAGCATCTAATCCAGCTGATAATATATAATTATGCCTTGCCCACCATCCTTTGTATTTTCTATACACATAGAAATTGAAGAATGTTCCAACAGCTCCCCAACACCAGAAATGCACTGCTCTGGCTGGTGGCATATTTGATGTTGCTGATAATAAGATAGGCATGTGTATCAGCTTTATCCATTTCTTCTCTGGAAACTTGCGCGAAAAGTACCATCCTGGTAATGGTGCAATTAAGCCTATCAGGAAGAACCAGTTCATTTGTGGGTAGACACCTAACTTTCCGAACATTCTTAGTGGACCTATCACTCCCCATATGATTGATGCATTGTAGAAAACGTCCGCGCCAGGACAGGTCCAGGGACTTCCGTCTGGTAATAGTTCTGGGATACATATGTCCTCAACTGTTGTTAGAAGCCACCATGCTGTCGAGAAGGAAACAGTTGATGCAACTACTGTTCCAACTAACTGCACAATTATACATTTTAGTTAGTTATTAAATAGTTGAAATTAATAAATAATTGATGATCGTAGTGCAAACAAAATATCTTTACCTGAACAATAAACATTGATTTGGGTGGGATTTTCATATAGTGTCCTAATTTGAAGTCTTGCACAAAATAGAGGGCTTGAGCCATGCTTATGTAACCATATGTCTTGAAAGCAACATTTGCAAGTGGCTTTCCAGGATACATGTATCCGATTATAAATTCCGTTATCACATTTAGTCCGATTTGCTACAGAAGAAGAAAGTTTAATTTATCAATATCTAGCTCAATTTATTATCAGGAAACTTAGTATTTGTGTCGGGACGTACCATGTTTGTTGTGGCCTGAACAACACCAACAGGGAGGGTGAAAAACATTGCAGTTCCACAAGCTAGAAGAAGTCCCCACCATGGAAGTTGTAATTGTTTACCAAAACCTTCTACTGATATAAGACTTAGAACCACAGATACAACCAAAACTGCCACAAACCACCATTGAGGGACTGCTTCATAGTTCTTCTTCATTATTCGGCAATGCACGTCGCTGTATTGACCTTTCAATGCACTAGTAGTCTTCTTCCATAGTATCCAAATATTCCTAAGTTGACAAACAAATTCATTAACTATCCAAAGTAAAGAAAGAATTGTACCAGAGAAAGCAAAGACCAAAACTTACTTTCCTTCGAAGAGTGCAACATGGGAAATTGTAGCTGTCAAAGCTGCAAAACTGAATCCATATACAAACGCGAACAGAATGCTGAGATAAAGTTTGCTGTAACTGTTATAAGCGTCAAGATTTATATCGAAATCTTTCTGGTTCAGAATCCCACTAATGTTGTAAGTATGGCCAGTATTGTCAAAAGTGTGAGAGGAAAAGATGGGGTATTTTTTGGCATCATAGGTATTAGTCCAGTAAGAAATAGGCACAATTATGTACTGAATTAAGAAAAATCCTAACATAGTGTTCGCAATCGCGAAAAATGGTACAGGCAGAGGATTTCCCAAGAAGGCAGCAACAGTGGACCAGTCAAGGCCAAAGGATAGAATACCGAGCCCATTTTGTCCTGAACCAATCTGTTGAGCAGTTACAGAGTTCTTCCATATATGACATATGATGGAGATGGCGGATATGGAAGGGAATAGGTACCCTGGAATTATATAATATGCATAGCTAGCTACGCTGACCATTATAAAGAATTGCAGCTTGGTGAGTTGTCCTTTTGGTCTTTTATCCTTTTCATGAAATGCCCTGAAATTCAAATCCTATTATATGTAAAATTGTTCTGTTTTGAACAGGTTGTATTCAGTAATAAGAAGAGGAATAGAAAAGTACCTGAAAAGAGAGACTTGGACAAGATTTGATGGCCACCACATGTACGGAGAATCAACAAGAATTTTCCTGAAAATTCCAGCCCATCCATACCCCAGCAACTGAAATTTTACATAACAAAGAAGAATTTACTTCAGGACTATTTTACAACAGGAAAGATATATTCTTTCCAAAAAAAAAAACTGACCTGAGTAGTTTGTGCAAGCAGCATAGCTGCAACAGGATGGAGAGGCCTTCTGTAGAAAGCCTTAACAGCAGTAATAATATAAACTGCATAAACACCACCAGCTCCAGTACTTGCAAGTATGGTAATCAAAGCATGTTCTTTCAAACTGAAACGCCCTGGATTCAACGAAAATGACCATTTCGTAAATGGAACCCTGATGCTCTTTTGGGGGAGTACTCTAGCCATCAACCTTCCTAGTGGGAGAACCACAATTTGTGCTGAAACAGAACTAATAGACAGCTGATTGCTACGGAAAGTAAAGAATTGGTTTGCAAAAGCAAGGAGAACACATGATGTTATTCCAAGAAACCATGTTCTGAATGTCAAGGCTGGTTCTGATGGATCATCTGTTATTGGAACTGTCATCCTTACTTGCTCTATTGGATTGTCATTCACTTCTTCATCTTCTGTTTAACAACAACCCGAAATTAAAAATTTTATATAATTATGAACACAAAACATAACCAACATGCCTGAAAATATTATACAATCAATCAAAGAAAAGAGAGGACTAATTAGCCTTGCTTAGCATACCTTTAGCAGTGTCCATTTTGATATTGGTTTGAAGGGTTTCATCAGAATTGTCCATGGAGGTTGCCATTTATTTTGCTTAATGAGTTTTTGGAGTTTTTGAGCATTTAAACATCAAGAGTCAACAGTGCTATAAATGAGAAACCGAATACACTGTCCATATTGTCTTTTTAAGGAAATGACAACCATTTTTCAATGGCATTTGCGGATTTGGAAGTTGATGACATTTTTTCTTGTGCATATTTTTAGTAACAAGATCAATTTTAAGTAATTACAGTGAACCTTTCCAGGATAACAGTCTATGTGCTTGGTGTATAGGTTATATACCAACATTCCGTTTGATTTCCGGCTGGAACCCATTGTGTATTCCCTTTTTTTCAGCTATCTGATATATTATTCTTGTAACATAAGGTATATTAATTTTTTTTGCCAAAAGATATGTTATGTAAAGTATATTAATTAGCATTTATTATTTTTATCTTCTATATCTTATTTTTTATATTTGATTTATACTAGCGTTTTTTAACGTGCGTTGCACCTGTCCACTCGTTTAGGCACTAATTATTTAATTTTGTTATATTCAAAATTTTTATTTAATTATATTTATTAATTATATACAAATTTAGTTGTTGAAATATACAGAAAATTTTATATTAATTTAAATAGTAATATTGATCAAATATCATAAACAAAGTCATAAATTTCTTTTCAAATTATTACTAATACTTTGAAATTTAAGGTTTCAATACTACTACTACTACTACTATTATTATTATTTTATTACTACTCTTTCTCAGTTGTGTTTATTAATTTCAAATAACTTTTCAAACCCTTACAGGATTAAATTACATGCTTAATATAAAATAAAAACAATTATATATAATACTTATAAAATTAAATTGCTACGTTGAAATAATTTAAAATTATTTTACCAATGAATTTTTATTAGTAATATTTTGATCACTAACTTGAAAATACCGGAAAATAGAGTCTTGTAAATTTAGTAATGATGTCCGTGTTTACAGGGTTATCGTTGCAACTTGAATTGGTGAGACTGAAAATAATTTTATAGTTAATTTGATACGGAAGTTAATTTGGAGGTTTAGATAGTTTTCACGCACTGTGCAGATTTCCCCAAACTTGTGGACTTGAAAGCAGAAATATCCATAACCTGCGTACATATCTACTAATATGTGGAAATTTATGCTTACAAATTTAAATGTCGTGAAAAAATTGCACAAGGCGTAAAAATTATCCAAACCTCCAAATTAGCTTCCACACACACACACATATATATTAGAAATCCTTCTCCGTTTAATATTAATATTAGGAATACTATTATTAATATAAATTAAAATAATATTCATTAATTCAATTAATTAACAATTAAAATAGTATTTCTTGGTAATAATATGATTTGAATATAATTGATTAATTATGAATAATTATATAGTATTCATTATTATAATAAGATTTGAATTTAATTAGTTAATAATTAAAATAGTATTCTTTATTAGAACATGATTTGAATATTATTAATTAATAATTAAAATAGTATTACTTATTAAAATATAATTTGAATTAATTAACTAATTATTATAAATAATTATGTAGATATAATTTTACCCTCAATAATAAAAATTTTATAAGGGTATTTTGATTGAAGCCAATGTCCCCCCTATTTGCTTTTTTATATATATTATAGATAGATTTGAAACTGCAACGTGTTAATGACAGCTAATTACTTTTTCTAAAATGCAAATTAATTTTTTTTTTTTTGTTAAGTTAGGTTTTAAATTTTAGGCTCAAATCAGGGAAGTGCTTTAACCATTCGAATTAAAGGTCATTTGCAATAATAACTAATTACTAGGTCAAATTAAGTTGATTTTCTATTTGTAATTGTAAAAATTTGCATTAAGTTTTTATTTCAATTATTTGAAGATATTCTAAAAAAACTCTAATTATTTGCAACCATAGCTTAGTTAAAAAAAATTTGCAACCATAGCTGTTAAATGGAGAATCAAAACATTGAATTCTTGAATCGAGAATAACCATATCATAAGATTCGTAGTAAAATTAAAACTTATTTTGAAGGTATAAATAAGTCTCAAAAACAAAGTAAGAAATAAGTCAAATAGTATTGGTGCATTATATTTTTAGATTTTGTATTAAAAGAATTACTAAAAATGGTAAACACACTGATCCAAGATTGTTTAAAATAAACAATAAAACTAAAAATTATACTAAATTTTTAAATATCTGTTGATTTTTTTTAATAAAATAACATGGAGGAATAAATACCCAAATTCATAGTATTAAGAAAGACAAATTTTTTAAGTGTTTTTTATTTATATATATATTTAGCTTTTTTCCTTTATTAAATTAACATTTCCTCCCTATATAGTTTTAGAATCGTGGATGAATCGAACCAAATTGTATAAATTCGCTTCCAATTCAATTGAATTATATAGATTCATTGTCAAAATGATTCACTATATAGCTTCATATTGATATAGGCAAAATTTGTATTGAATCGTAAGATTCTTTATATGGTATGTCAAGTTGATATATGTGCCATACTTTCTATTTTCATTATTACTCCAGCATTGACACCTAAAAAACCTTCTCAATGGGTTTTAACATTTGTAGCAAATGTCATAGTGATCTCCTTAGCCGTTCTTGATTATAAAATCTTATCAAGTATCAACCGCAAACCCATTTGAAAATCTCAGCAAGTAACCAAAACAAGGTTAATTTTGAAATTAATATTAACAAGATATAGTTTGATTATACAAACACAAATGGGTCGGATTAGAGATCCTTTCGTCCCTTGTCCCAAAAAGGGAAAAAAATTACACATCAAATCTTTCTTATACCAAAAGGGTATTTGGAATTGTTCGAATTTTTCTCACTTTGACTTTAAAAATGTACTTATTGATAAACAACATTTTGTTATTTATATCAAAACGGCATATTAAAAAAAAAAAAAACCTCAAATAAATCAGCCGCCAATCAACTTTTAAGTAAAAAAGTGATTAAAAACTGTTTTTGAGCAATGCCAAACATCCATCAAATTAGCTGATCAAAATAGTGGGTTTTATGTCAATTACCATTAGTTAACCCATAGATGGTCCACATAAAGTTTTCTTTTGTTCAATTTGATCCAAAAAAATAAAATTAGGGTGAAATTGTGACAATCTTTTCCAATTAGGGCGATTTGTTTATACATATCTAAATGGAGGTGATTTTGTTACGAAGTGAAAAGTTTGGGGTGAGAAAATGTTATATAGGGCGAATTGAAAAATTAAAGATTAAAATCCCAAAATAAACGGAGAGAGCATCATAATTCAGTAAGGGCGTTAAGTTAACGTAATATTTCTGCTTTCCTTCCTTCATGCTCAGCAAAAAGACTCCTCTGAAAAACCCTAAACCCTAAAAAAGCACTGCTTTCTTTCTCATCAATTAAACCCCCAAACGCTTGATAAACACAGAGACTGAAACAGTAGCAAAAGCAAAACGATGAGCGAGGATCAAAACAAGAAATTTTCAATATGGGATTTGCCAGACGTGCCAATGGGCCAGCTTCCTCCGCACCTTCAGCTCCAAAGAAGTCGTGTTATCTGTAAAGCAGATGCTCCTATTCATGTATCTCTCGCTTACCTTCTTCCTTGTAGTTTTTATAGCTTCCCTTTACTTGTCATTTGATAATTCACTTTGATATTGTTGGGAATGCCATTTTAAGCTTTCTAGGAGAGAAGGCACTACTTGATGATCTTAGTAGTCGTTTCTTAGAATAGTGAGATTCGATTAATGTGTGTAAAAATGTTAAATTTTGGTGGGTGTTAGTCTCATGATGATTTCTATCAACTGCTAATTAGTTTTTTACTTTCATGTGACTTTTTCATAGTTATGTTTAGATATATATAAATAAATTAATTAATGAAGTACTACTTTTTGAAGTGTAAATAAAAGAACTTCCACATGAGTGTCCTGAATACAGATACTTGGTTTTGCAATTTTAATCTTTCTATTTTATTCCTTTTTATAAAGGGAAAGCATAAAGCATCAAACTTTGATTTAATTGTTATGTTTTTCAATCTTATTGTTAACTAATCAAGTGTGAGGTTCTGGATTTGTTGGTTTTATTTGTCTCTCATATTTCTTATGATTTTGGATTGGGTTTTTGCAGACTGACAGTATACAATACTCTGGTGCCTACGCATCAGTGGGCATTGACAATAGCTTACGTTTAGATCATTTCCGCGACAACTTCAAGGTTGAAGTGATTCGTTTGACTAAGGATGATATGGAATTTGATATGATTGGTATTGATGCAGCAATTGCCAATGCATTTCGAAGAATTCTCATTTCCGAGGTGTGCCTTTTTTGACTTGATTTGTGGTGTCATTTTTTTTGCTCCTGCACTTATGATTGATTCTCTCTATAGTTTTTACGATTGAGCAAGAATGATATCTTGTTTTGGAAATCAGTTCTAGTAATATGCTTTTCCTTTATTGATTGCCCAATGATTTCTCCAAAGTCTTGAATTTTTACGTTGAATATGTTGAGATGGTGATATTTGAATTTTGAATTTTTTTTTTTTTGCTCTCTATCTTTTAAATTTGAACAGACTCGCTTTGTTTTGCCAATAGCACTATAAGAACCAAACAGGAATTTGTACAGCATCTATGAAGCCTTATGAATCATTGTTCCTAATTTCCTATTCCATGAGTGATTGAGTAAGTTTGGCCCTTATGCAAGTCAGTAAAAGGTGGAACAGACAGTAATTATTTGCTCAAGTTAACCTAAAATACTAATGCTAGCAAATTATCATGTTTATGTTATCTACACTTTTTTCCTACTTGTTACATTTCCGTCCATCAGAACTTAAGTTTGCTGTTGGAGAATGAGATGCTTATAACTCTTTTGTCATCTATGTTTGTCACTGCTTTCTTACCACTTTGATTGGTAAGGAATTTTCCATGATATGCTGCTTGTAATTTCCCCCTGCCTATGAGGCTTTTATGCCATGGAAATGATGCATTTTTTGGTCTGGCTGTTGTGCGTGTAGCTTCCAACAATGGCTATTGAAAAAGTCCTTATTGCAAACAATACATCACTCGTTCAAGATGAAGTCCTTGCTCATAGGTTAGGTCTCATGCCAATCAAAGCTGATCCTAGGCTGTTTGAATATCTTTCAGGTATGACCTAAACATTTGCTGGGTTTTCCCTCCTTTTAGTCCCCACATTATGTTGAACTCTCAATTAATTCCTTTTCCTGCTCTTTTCCTTGATCATAGCAAGTGATACCCCTAATGAAAAGAACACCATTGTTTTCAAACTTCATGCTCGATGTAAAAGAGGCGAGTCTCGTCGTACAGGTAGAATTCAACTATGGGCTTGGTTACATGTAAATTAATCATTTGTTTCTGGTATTACAATTCAATGATTGTGCCATTTTGTTACTGCAGTCTACTCTGAGGAGCTGAAGTGGTTACCAAATGGGAGTGAGTTCGCCAAGGAATCAGAAAAGGCTGATTCAAAACCTAGTACCTATACTTCATTTAGTTGCAGCCAAGATTCCCTCTTCCCTGATCCTATCAGCCTATCAGATGACAAGATTATAGTTGCTAAACTTGGTCCTGGACAGGTAAGAAAATTGTCAGGTTTTTTTTTTTTTCTTTCGTTTCTTCTAATAACATCCTTCTCCTTTTCTTCTAATAAAATCGTTCTCTTTTATCTGATAAAAACGGTGTAAAGAATAGAGTAGTTATAATGATGACAGCTGTGTTTGGCACAAATTGCTTTGAAATTATGTATTGTTCATGGACTCAATATTGCAAATGCCAGGAAGCTATTCAAACTGAGATATACCAAAAGATAGGGCGGGATTAGTTGTGTTAAAATATGCATAGGGATGATCTTGAGACAACCATAGAGATTGGTATTTATTGGACCTTGTTGATCCATAAAGGTGCATGGAGGATACATGAAGCTATAAGCCACAGATAACGACTTTATAGCTTTGGAGCAACACTTATGAACTAGGGATCCTATGTGCATCTTGTGTCTAGAAAGAGAGGAATTTCAAAGATGGCCTCCTTTTTAAATTAAAGGCGTTTAATAAAAACAGTGATATTCGAATTTCATGCAGGGGAAGTTTTTTACCTCCTACACTTGATTAACTGCCCCAGTACAGTGCATTAAGAATGAACTTCGTGTTTCTTTTAAGTGATGTGACTATCTCATGCAATTGCTTTTCCTTCACAATTTATTGTGAGGATTGTTATCTCTTGTGCTTGCCTTTGTTGGTCTCTTCTCTCTTGTTCTCTGATTCATAACTACCAAGATCTTCAATTGCATGCTGCTGACATGAACTTTTTTTAGTTAATAAGTCGAGGTCTTTGAATTTGATGTTTTGCTATCTCAATGGCATCCAAGTTAGTCTTTGTAAATATTTTGTGCTACCATAAATTCCATCAGCACTTCTCCCCATCTTGAGTACATTTGAAATCCATGTGCCTTTTTTCTAGGTCTCACTATTTAGGTACTTCTAAAAATTTTTGAAATCCATGTACCTTTTTTCTAGTTCTCACTATTTAGGTACTTCTAAAAATTTATCTTGTTTGTTCTTTTATGTTGTGGTGTTATTATGTGTGGAGAGTTGAAATTTATCTTTAATTTACAGGAAATCGAACTTGAAGCTCATGCGGTTAAGGGCATAGGCAAAACGCATGCAAAATGGTCCCCTGTTGCCACTGCTTGGTATCGTATGCTTCCTGAGGTGAAAGATATCTTCTTTTTTTTTTTTTTTCCATCTGAAGAATGTAATTTCCTTTTTGTCTGATGATTCTTAACATAAACTTTCTTTTATTTCACAATCCTTCTATGTAGGTTGTACTATTAGAAGACATTCGAGATGAGATTGCGGAAGAACTGAAGAAGAGATGCCCTGTTAATGTTTTTGATATTGAAGAAATGGGCAATGGTAATATTTTGCTGCTATCTTCTCTTATTTAATGTATGTTATCAATTGAAGAAATTGACAGTCTAAGCTTTATTGAGAGAAGGTAGAATGAATGTTCCAATAGTCGGGTCATGTGCTGTGCTGGATATCTATTTGTATGCCATGTACTTGTTGTGTTCAGTAACTTCATTAGTTTCAAAGTAAGGAGATTACACCAGTTTTGTTTGTATGAGTTTGTGTTTGGATGTTGGAGAGAAAGAAATAATAATTTTGCTGTAGCCCTGGATATTTACTAATTAGTGGCGGAGAATATACACATAAGTGGGGTTGAGCAAAGCCCTGTGGAGTCAAAGCACCTCTGGCCAGTAATGGTTGGCTTCTAGTTCATCTTGTTCATCATTCTGGGTGCCGTCTGAGTGTGCATATTACTTGTGATGCTTCCTTGATATCCCCATTGAGAGTTGCCAACATATCATTTCCGATGCGTGATCAAGTTTTCTTGATAGCCTTGAATGGTGCACAGTCTCCTGTTAAATGGAATGATATATATAATTACCAACCTTCTAATTATACACTTTTGATGGATATTTTTTCTGTTGAACAGGCATGAAGAAGGCAACTGTTGCTCGACCACGAGCTTGCACTCTGTGTAGGGAGTGCATCAGAGGAGGAGAAGCATGGGAGAAACGCGTGGCACTGCGTCGCGTTAAAGATCATTTCATTTGTAAGTAACATGATCCACACACATCAATGATGCTGAAAAAGAACTAATTTCAGTAACTTTACATCAAGAGTATAAGCTGGATGGATTTGATTGATTGAAGATCAAAGAAAATTGCTGTTTATGCATTGGTTGATGCCAATAATACATACTAAACCTAGGTGCTGTTTCTGTCAAGGACCAATACTTTACTAATTCTGTAGCTTTTTTGGGGCCGAAATACCAAAATGTGCTTGAAGTTTAATGGTGTAATTTCCTTTTTGGTGGGTTGTGGGGGCCAAAGAGTTGGATCTCTGGGCCACTTTTAGCTTAAATGTATAGACCCTCAGGAAACACACAGCAGTGGACGATGGTCTTCACAGCATGCTAATGAGGATATCAATTCACAATTGTCCTAAACATCCTACGTTTTTGACATGGCATCTTAATTTTATGAATCAAAAGTAGTTCGAATTAATGGACTAGAAATTTATCTACAACCGAATCCTTTTCAACTTTCGTTAGTGTAATAGTGAAGTTACTAGTACAACACTTGTGAGATGATGGGTTTGAGCTACAGAAACAGCATCTTTGCAAAAGCAGGGGGGATGTTTTGTGCACTAGATCAAATTTTGATGTGTGAATTATAAAAACTCACTTAGGAAATAAAAATTCAAGTATGTTAATGAGTTTTGGCATTGCAAGTTCCTGCTGTTGTGGTTCATAATACATAAAAAGTAGTAACTTTGAACTTGAATTTATTTTAAATGTTTGCATTCTCCTGTCCCTTTTTACAAAAGAATAAAACAAAATTAGGAAGAAAGGTTAGTTCAGGCGTTTGTTACTTTTAAGTTTTCAAGAGATAAATTCATCTTCTTCTAATTATTATTTTTTTATTGATTTGATCTTTTCTTTATTGTTTCTAGTTACCATTGAATCAACTGGATCATTACCCCCAGAAGTGCTATTTACTGAAGCAGTGAAGGTTTTAGAAGAAAAGTGTGAACGTGTAATTACTGAGCTCTCTTGATAATTTTTGTTTCTCTTCATCTTATTTATATTTTTATATGGGCATACAAAGCATGTATCAAAAAATATTGTAATGAAAAACTAGTCTATGCAATTGCATTGTTGTTTCCAATGAAACAACAAATTTTGAGCATCTCTTTCTTGCAGAATTTGTCTTGTTAGAGTCTTCTTTATTTCTTTTTAAAATAACTCACTATTCATACAACTAGAGATGGTGAAGCCATTGAAACAAGGGTATTATTCAGCTATAGGCATGTTATATCTAATATCTCTATGCTGCATAGACTACAGTGAAATATGAAAACAATAATAATAATAATAGATGGAAGTGCAGCATGTGCAAGAATCTGTTGCAGTTCTGCAACCAAGAGTGGTCCAAACCCAAAGGTATCTTCTTGTATGGTTGTTACAATATAATATTTTGTACATATCTCAAGTTTATTCAATTTTTTTAATTAAGTAATTTTGTCCAATTAATCATTATTTACAAGTTAATAATAATAATAATAATAGACATAATTTTGAGGTCTTAATAAGATTGAGGAGCATGTGGTTATATGCCTGGCTATAAGGTTGAAAACAAAAGAATATTGGTCTCTTCTGCTGTTTAATTGCTAAAACAGATCATTGTTAGGAAATTTTAATTGAAGGTTTAGGATCTAATTGTTAATATAAGAACTGAACTTATTCAACAACTGTGAATTGTGATTGCTCAATTATAGGTCTGGCAATCAAATGCAAAAGAGGGAAAAATAGTCTTTTTTTATCAGCTGTAATTTAATTTAACTGAAACAAAAAATATGCATAAATAATTGGATAGATTCTTGGCTGACTGATGCACTGACATTGTCTCCTACTCCAAAACTATAAAATAAATTCCCAAAAATTGGTGATGATAATGATGTACATCTCACCCACTAACATGGCAGATCAACTGTTACACACATTAATATTCAATCTCTAACATATTAATTTAAGATAGAATTGAAATTTACTGCGAGTTAAAAATTTAAGTACTACAAGCATTTGCATTTTCATTTGGTTATGAAATTGAAGGACATATGCAGGCCACATGCATTGTCCAAATGAATGAAGGAGGCAAGCCAAGACCATTGCTTTATTCACATCAAATTTAAAAAACCAGGTTTTCATTTCTTATATTTGTGGGGACAAGATTAGGTATTTGGCAAATCAAGTCTCTAAAAATTGGGTATATGCACTGATTTTCATAATGATTTCTGGCCATAAACCTTTGATACCTTTATAGATAACTCAAATTTTAAATCGTTAATTGTGATTTGGGAATATTGAGGTAATTATCTTATCTCTAAGTGTAGCCAGCCACTAAAAAGGAAAAAAAAATTGTTTTTTTTAATCTTGGTAATTTACTCTTATTTCCAAACTTACACAAATATGAAAAAGAAAAAAAAAAAGTGAATTTTCTCGCTTAAAAACATAATTTAGCAGCAAGCGTACATACGACATAACCAAAAGAGACCACAATCGAATTTTTGAGGAAAATTTTGATATTTTCTCAACAAGAATGTGAATAATTGGGGTGTTGATGTTGGGGAAGAGGTATAGAAAGAAATCAAAGTTAAATCTTAAGAAGATTTGAAGTGTCAGGAGTTGTAAAACATTCGAATACCAAAGAAATAATTCTGCTGGGGAAGCATGCAAAGCCACGTCATATTGCTATACTACTATTAGAAATTAATGACATTAATGGAGCTTATGCACTTGCAAATATATTTTCCTTCAAACTTGGGTGGTGCTTCTTCACTTCAGCTTCCTAAAGCAGGTGTTTGATAATTACTCACAATCTTCAATTTCAAGTTCCAGTTTTTATGAGTTATGTCCTTTTTTTGGAGAAACGTATTTTTCAACAATGCCCTATTCTCCAATCATACATTACCAAAATCCTATATTCACTTATCCTTAACTATAATAGGAAAATTATCTCTATGGACCTTCTTTTTTAATTACATTTCATATTTCTTACCTACTATATAGTTGGCTCTGAAAAAGCTGGTAGGTCTATATCTATTAACTTTTTATTATTTATCATCCAAATTTAGTACTATCGAATTAGCACCCACCATGTTTCAATGAATATTAACTTTTTCTAAAATTTGCGAAAAAGTCAATAAACATTTTAGCCATTGTTACAAAAATTAATTGTTTAAACTGAATTTCTGTATTCATTTGTTTTCGTAACTTTTAAGAGTTTATAATAATTATTTGCATGTTTAAATTTACTTTGAAGATTGTTACCGAATATATTCTCTCTCAAATTGTTAATTTACCATTATTTTTAATGGTACATCACAAGAAATTTGGCAAAATCAGAAGCCAAAAAAGCATTAGAGGAATCTTAAAGCCCTCTGAAAAATATGAAAATAGATACATAAAAAATGCAATGAAATTGGAAAAGGACATAGAAGTAATTTTAAAAAGCAAAAAATAGAAGGAAAATGTGAGATTTTTAAAAGAAACCGAGAAGTTAAAAAAAAAAAAGTATTGAACCCCTAAAAAGAGTCGCTTTAGCTTTGACCCCCCTTTTCTTTCTTGCTTTCTTACTTTCTTTACGTGGTAGACCCAACTCTCTTTTAACACACTCTCTCAAAGATCAAAGCTTTTCCATTGTTTTCTCTTTCTTGTCTCCACGCATTTTCAGGGAGGAGGAGCTCTCAACGCATTTTCCCCTTCCTTCTTTTATTATCTTTGTCTACAGTTCATTTGAATGAATGTGTAGTGAGTGCTCTCTTTCAGTTTCAGCCCCACCCAGAAAGCTAATCTCTCTCAACCAAAACCTATGATCTTTTGAAGCCAACCCAGGTACTCTCTCTCTCTCTCTCTCTCTCTTGTTTGGGCTTTCTTTTCTCTTCACTTTTAACTGCTATTCTGATTTGCTTGGTGGGTTTTTGCTTATCTTTGCCTTTCTTTTGTGTTTTGCGTCTGGGTCTTTGTGGGGTTGTGGATCCAGCAGGTGGGTCTTTGATTTGAGATCTGTACCATTTTCTTCTTTCCCTTGTTATTATCCTCTCCTCGTTTCGGTTTAAGAGAAACTGCATTTGTTTGTGAGTTCATTGATTTTTCTCTTGTTCTTTATTTTTGCTGAAAGTTGCAATCTTTTCATGGGAAAACGATTGGCATTTTAAGGTAGTGAGTATTGCTTGTACTTCGCTGATACATTTGTTAATTTCTATTTGGTGTCTACTAAGTTCTGGTTATTCTTTTGGAAATGATATTTGATCTGGGCCCCTTGCAATCTTATGCTTGATAGTCTCTCTTTCCATTTTTAGTTTCTGATTAATTGAATTCTGGAATTTGACCTTTTCAGTTTTTGGAGGGTCTGTTTGGAGCTGCTCAAAGATGTTTATAGCATCTAAAATTTTCATGTTACTTAATCTAGCTCCAGACTTGCTTTTGGATTATGTAAATACAATTATCAACATGATTTGTCTCTCAGTTTGCTCATATTCTGCTGATAACCCCCATTATGCTCTATGATATTTCCATCATAGCACACAATCTATTCTTTTTGTCTCCAATTGAAATTTATGCATACACTATATTATTCAGAAACCTGCTGCATGTTGATCTCATTAACTTCGATTTTTTTTCTAGTAAATCTACCACTTCACTGCCGGTTGGAAGAGCGAGAATGGCGGCTGATAAGAGAAGTCTGGATGTTTTTCATCTGTTTTGTTTCTGCGGTTAACGTTAAAATAGATTACGTTAAAGACAAATAGTTATTTTAAGTGTAGTTTTTATTTTTATTTTTTTAAATTTAATTAGTTGATGTTTTGACTGCAAGCACTAATCTCAATAAAAAGGTAATCTGATGGCTGTTATACTCGTCCGTGTATACGGACGTTCTTATAGCAGCTGGACCCAAAATTTTAAGATATGATTTATACGTCCAGTGTATTGTATCCGTGCAATTAAGATAATATTTAATAAATAAATTTCGTTGGTGGAGATTGATTTCAACGCCAATCATTTTATTGGTTTAATCCATTTGACCAATGATAGTATTTTCCCTTCACTAAAGGGGTTCCATTGCGGCAGTAATATGAAAGGGTTGTCAATGGATGAATAATTTTCCTCACAAGTTGATAATCATCTCTTCATCAATGGATTATTTTCTCTCCTTTCTGATTTCCATTCTTATTGTCCTGTGTTCCGTATTTTGGTTATGGAGGAGCATCTCAAAAACAAAAATTTTAGAGAAGAAACAGGCAGCGCCAAAAGCAGGCAGCGCATGGCCACTAATTGGGCACCTCCACCTCTTGGGAGGACCAGAACCAGCCCACAAGGTATTAGGCAAAATGGCTGATAAATACGGTCCCGTTTTCATAATCAAGATGGGGTTGCATCCAAATCTAGTTGTAAGCAACTGGGAAATAGCCAAAGAGTGTCTTAACACAAACGACAAAGCGTTTGCTAATCGTCCAAAGATTCTAGCCATGGAGCTTTTGGGCTATGATCGTTCCATGATTGGTTTTATTCCATACGGCAACTATTGGCGTGAAATACGCAAGATTTCTACTCTCGAGCTTCTCTCGAACCACCGGCTTGATACGTTCCGACATGTAAGAGAATTGGAGGTGACAACTGCTTTAAAAGAGCTCTATAAATTCTGGGACACAAACAAAACTAAAACTAGTTCGAAGGTGGAGGTGGAGATGAAGAGATGGTTCGGAGATATAACCTTAAACCTGGTTTTAAGGATAATTGTCGGGAAATCAGTAGGATATGTAACCACAAATGAACGAGACAGTGAACGATGGAAGCAAGCGCTGAGGGATTTCTTTGACTTGGCAGGCAGGTTTATAGCAGCTGATGCGGTGCCGTTTTTACGGTGGTTGGACATTGGAGGACACGAAAAGGCTATGAAGAAAACAGCAAAAGAACTAGACGTTGTGGTTGAAGAGTGGCTAAAAGAACACAAAATGAAGAAAGGTTCAGGTGAGGACTTCATGGATTTGATGCTTAACATTATTGACCAAGATAAGCAGGAAGCTCTGGGTAGAGATTCTGATACAATTACAAAAGCTACTTCATTGGTAATTACTCACTCTCTAATCAACTTCGCTTTCAAGTTTTGGACTATTTCTTTTGAATTTTAGGGTGTTTCATCCGTATACACACCGAATTGTTGGTTCCGGATAGACATTTGCATTTCGTCCCAACCACCTAGTATTTAAATAGTTTAATTATTTAAATGAATATATATAAAATTATGTTATTAATATTATTTTAACTGAAATTGATTAGATTGTAAAATTCTTATTTAATTTAATTTAATTCACTACATTCAAAAATAAATTGTTCTTTATAAATTATTTTTTTTAAAAAAATTATTTTGTAAATAATTCTTATTTATAATTAAAATTTTATTTTATTTTCAAAAAAAATAATTAAAACTTTATTTATAATTTATTATTATAAATTGTCGATATATAATAATTTTTGAAAGTTATTTCTTTTTTAAGATAATATTTTTTAAAATTATTGTTATTAGCTTTTAGTAGAATTTTAAAAATTTGGAATAATAATAATAATAATAATATATTTTTTTATTTTTTAGTTTTATATACTATTATATTTTGGTGTCTGCTAAAAAATAGTTATAGATGGTGGTATTCTTTTTCATGGAAAATTGTACTAAATATTAACTTTTAATATTTATTCTTAGTAAATATTATATATTTTAAGATATTAAAATTTTAATTTTTTTTTAAAAAAACTTGATTTCAACAAATGTTATTTTTTGAAATTTTAATATTGTTAGATGCAGAATAAACATAAGCAAAAAGATAATTGCAAAGAACAATTCTGAGAATAACTTGTTTATTCAAAGAGAAATTACAGTAATAAATAGATGAGTTTGTAACAAACTACAACTCACTAAGCTAAAGACTAAGAAGTAGTTTATAACTAGTTCAAATAACAAAACGATTACTAAATAATAGGATATTATTTTAAACTAAACTTTATCATTCCCTCCCTTAAACTAGATTACATCTGTAGCAAATTGACTTGTGGTGCATCACAAACTCTCAGCCTTTGCCTAAGCTACCGAAACGATTCCAATTTGAGTGGTTTGGTGAGGATGTCTGCTATTTCTGATGTGCACCATAGAATTGAAGCTACCCAACTCCTTCATTCACTAGTTCTCGTGAAAAATGGAAGCGCACATCAATATCCTTGCACCTGCCATGCATTACAGGATTTTTTTGATAATTTGATTATTGAGCTATTGTCACAAAAAAAGACAGGACTCTCACTGCAATTATAGCCAATTTCCTTCAGCACCCTTTCCATCCATATAGCCAGAAAATTACATGCTGCAACTGCCACAAATTCTGCTTCTGTTGTGCTTAGAGCAACTATCGATTTCTTTCGAGAAGACCAAGCTACAGCTACTCTCCACTTAGAATAAAAACATAACATGATGTGCTTTTCCTATCCTCCACAGAACCAGCATAATCGTTATTGGTAAAGCCAACAAGCTCTTGATTTCCTCCTTTCTTGTAAAAAATTCCAAACCCACAGTTCCTTACAAATATTGTAGAACTCTCTTGGCTGCTGAGTAATGTAAATCAGTTAACTTGGACATGTATCTGCTCAATACACTAACCGTATATATTATATTTGTCCTTGTAACTGTTAAATACATCATGCTCCCAATTAGTTGTTTGAAAGACGAGTTATTCACCTCAACACCATTTTCATATTTATCAATTTTAAATCTTGGAACCATTGGATTTTCAACAGAATTACTATTATGCTTCATTCCAACTTCTTTAATATTTCCATCACATACTTCTTTTGAATAATGAATATACCCTCATCAAATTGTACCACCTCAATGCCAAGAAAGTACCACATCTTACCTAAATCTGACATATCAAATTCCTTCATCATAGTCTCTTTGAACTCAGAGATCATATTCTCATCATCTCTAGTATAAATTAAATCATCAACATACAAGCAAATGATCAAACGTTTACCTTGTTTGTTGATTTTGGTAAAGAGAGTCTACTTATTATCATCCTTCGCAAAACCTTTCCTTTTGAAATATGACTCAATCCGACTGAACCATGCTCGGGGCATCTGCTTGAGTCTGTACAAAGCTCTGTTTAGGTTGTATACCTTCTGCTCCTCATTCTTTATTTCATAGCCCCTTGTTGCTTTACGTACACATCTTCATTTAATTTTTCATGAAGAAAGGCTAATTTCACATCTAATTGAAACACACACCAACTTTTTTTAGCAGCAAGGGCTAAGATCATTCATCTTGTGTCCATGTGAACAATAGTAGCATATACTTCTTCATGATCAACTTCGTGTTCTTGAGCATAGCCTTTTCTGACTAAGCGAGCCTTGTGCTTTTCTGCTTCTCCAAGCTCATTCAATTTGATTTTGTAGACCCATTTGACTCCTATCTTTTTAGCTCCTTTTAGCAGGTCAGTACGATCCCATGTTGCATTCTTCTTAATTGATCTCATTTCTGAATCCATGGGTATCCTCTATTTTTCATTTTTTACTGCTTCATCAAAAGCAACTGGATCAAAATTAGTAAATAAAACAATGTGAGTTTTCACATCTTCCTCTTCATCAAAAAGACCTTCACCAAAGACATTTTCATTCATCCATGTTGGTGCTCTTCTATTTTGAGGTTTTATCACGGCCGGGGAAGCTGCATTTGCTGCCAAGTCTTCTTCATTATGAGGAGTCAAATTATCTTCTTCCCTTTCTTCAATCCATTCTTCGTTTTCTTCACTACTATCTTCTTCTCTTTCACTCTTATTATCTTTCCATTCCAAATCAAATGCATTCTGCTCTTCACCACTCTTATCCTAATTCCACTTTTTGTCCTCTTCAAAGATGACATCTTAACTAATCACAATTTCTTTTAAGATGGGATCATATACTCGATATGCTTTAGATTCTTCATTTACCCCAAATAAAACAAAGCAACAACTCTTATCTTCAAGTTTTGTTCATCGAGCATCAGGTGCATGAGCATGTGATATACTGCCAAAGACAATATGTTCGACTGAAGGCTTCAACCCAGACCAAGCTTCTTCTGGTGTCATCTCTTTTACTGAAGATGTTGGACATTTATTAAGAACATAAATGGCCAATTTGCTGCCTCTGGCCATAATCGTTTGGGAACATCTTTTTTTTACCAATAAACTTCTCACCATGTTCATCATAGTTCTATTCTTCTGTTCTGCGACACCATTTTATTACGGCGTATATGCGACGGTTAATTGCCTCTTGGTCCCGTTTATGCTGCAATACTCCTTAAACTCATTTGATGTGAATTCACCTCTATGATCTGCTCTTAGACATTTAATGGACAAAGTAGTTTCCTTTTTCAATCAACTTTTAAATATTTTAAAAGAAATGAATGCATCTGCCTTAGTAACAAAAAAATATACCCAAGCCTTTCTACTATAGTCACCAATGAAACAAATGAGATACCTCTTGTTTCTATTGGAAACTGGAGATATTGGGCCGCAAATATCAGCATAAACTAGCTCTTAACTTTTCTGATGCTCTTCATATGCTTTTCTTTGGAATGTTATCTCGATGTTGCTTTCTCTTCAAACAAACATTAAATAGAATTTCAAACTCAGAAAAATTTGGCAAACCTCTCACCATGCCTTTGTTTTGCAAAGTCTTCAATCTTTGATAGCTGAGATGACCATATCTTCGGTGCTAAAGATGAGCTAGGTCTTGGGTGGTGGCTTGGAGACACACTTCCTTGTTTTCCTTCTTAATTGGTTTAGTGTTTGATAATAACACAAATACTCTATTACCTGTCATATTGGTATGGATGATCAAACCTTTTTGTAGGATGATATATTCCGCACTCATTTGACTGCATTAGAACAACTAGACCCTTTTCTTGTAGCTGCCCAACACTGAGGAGATTATTCTTCAATTTTGGTTGTACAAGATGGCTCACTCCATTCAGAGTTAATCTGACACTTCCTTTGCCAACAACATGCATGCTTGCATAATTCCCCTACCTGACCTCCTTTTTGAACCCTTCTTTTAAATCACAAAAAAGTGATGAATTATCTCACATGTCATTGCTATAGCTCGAGCCAATGAACCACACATCATCTCCATTATCTCCATACATCTCAACATACACCATTAGTAGCATCCCCTCTGATTCTTCCATATCTGTAATGTATTGGAGTGTCAGAGTTTGTGACAATTATAACACTTAACCGTCTCCTTATTGTAAATTGGATGACCCCTGCTTCTTCCTCTGCCTCGTCCTCCTCTAAAAGCTGATTTCCCACTACAGCTTTCATCATGTGTCACCTTCAAAGCATGTTCTTCTTCTCCATCCTTTTTGAATTTTTGCTCATGAACAAGCAAAGAGCTTTGCAAGGCATCCACAGAGAGCTGATCTATATCTTTCGCTTCTTCAATGCAACAAACAATATAATTATATTTATCAGTAAGAGTCCTCAAAATCTTTTCAATGATCTTAACATCAGTCATGTCTTCCCCATAATTCCTCTTGTCATTTGTGACCATCATCACTCGACCAAAGTAATTGGTGATTGATTCACTCTACTTCATCATCAACACCACAAAATTCTTGCAAAGATGATTGAGTTGGGCTTTCTATACTCTAGCATTTCCTTGACACTTCATCTTCATGGAGTCCCAAAGTTGTTTGGATATTTCCTTCTATGTGATCATCTTTAGAATTGACTTGTCTAAGGATTGAAATAAGTAATTCTTAGCTTTCAAATCTTTCAGCTTCATCCCCACAAGGATCTTCTTTTGGGCTGTAGTCGACCCCTCTTCATTATTAGGTTGTAAGTAGCCTGATTCAACAACAATCCAATATTCTTTAGATCAAAGTAAATTCTTCAGGACCAATCATAATCATCATCAAACTTTGGGATGGCAGGTTGTGCAAAGTTGTTTGCTTCTGACCCCATCTATTTTCACTTCCTTATGTGTTTTCTCTCTCAAGTCAATGCTCTGTTACCAGAAATGTTAAATGCAAAATAAACGTACATAGAAAGATAATTGCAAAGAGCAGTTATGGAAATGTCTTGTTTATTCAAATTGAAATTATAGCAATAAATAAATGAGTTTGTAACAAACTACAACTCACTGAGCTAAAGACTAGGAAGAAGTTTATGACTAGTTCAAATAACAAAATGAATCCTAAATAATAGGATATTATTTTAAACTAAACTTTATCAAATATAAGTAAATGTCAATAATTTTTAATATTAGAAAAATGTCATATTTACTAGTATAATATAAGAGAATACAAGTATTTCCATTTTCACGGTCTTAGTAAATCTATATATTTAACTTATATATTAAAAAATACACATATTTATCAATAATTAAAAGATGACATTTACTTAATATTTGAAAAAAATATGATCTTTACTGACATAAATTTCAGACGTTGACATTTATTTAATGTTTCACAATATGTGACATTTACTAAAATAAATTTAAAAAAAATTAACATTTCCTATAGTTTATAAACAAAACAAATATGATCCAGAAGTGAAAATTAAAAACATGAACCTTTTGAGAACTAGAATTACAATAGGCTAAATGTTATTATTTTGAGACTTAAAAATTTAGCTTTTCTTTCAATATTATCCCTTTTTTCTTTTTTTCTTTTTTTTACCGCAGGCTCTTATACTGGCAGGCTCAGATACATCAACAGTGACCTTGACATGGGCTCTTTCTCTGCTCATCAATAACCCACATGTCCTAAGAAAGGCCCAACAAGAGTTAGAGTTCCATGTTGGTAAATACAGAGTCGTAAATGAATCTGATGTCAATAATTTGGTATACCTCCAAGCCATCGTTAAGGAAACATTGCGTTTATACCCAGCTGGACCTCTTTCTATACCACACGAGTCAATGGAAGATTGTACAGTTGGTGATTACTACATCCCATCCGGCACAAGACTTCTCATTAATATTTGGAAAATCCAACGCGACCCTCGAGTATGGTCGGATCCTTGCGAATTTCGACCAGAACGATTTTTGACAACCCACAAAGACATTGATGTCAGAGGTCAAAATTTTGAATTTATTCCATTTAGCAGTGGGAGAAGAATGTGTCCTGGAATTTCGTTTGCACTTCAAATGTTACACTTGGCATTAGCTACACTGTTGCATGGATTTGATTTTGGAAGCTCAACAAGTGAGCCAATTGACATGACTGAGAGTATTGGAATGACTAATCCAAGAGCAACTCCTCTCCAAGTATTAATCAATCCTCGCCTTCCATTGCATCTCTATCAAGAGCCCTAATTTCAGTGTGTGTGATCTTATGGTCCTAATATTAGTATTTATTTTATTCCGCTGTCCAAGTGACCGCAAATTTATTTGGGGATCTATATTACTTTGATAAATATAAATGTCTTAACCAATATAAGGGGATGACTGTAATAAACATTCCTCATACATTATTTTAGAATAGTTGTAATTTGAAGTTGTTGATGGGTGCAACTCGATTAGAAGCTGTGGTAGTAGTAAGGAGGTTATGGTTCAATCTAATCCCACAATGCACTTTGGTTGTCTTGCAAAAAAGCGAAAATGCTCATTATTTGCAACGCCATTACTGCCACTAAAAAAAAAGGAAAAGGAAAAAAATTTATTTGTAGTGTATTACTGATCCATACAGCTGACCCCAACTTGTTTGGGACTAAGGCTTGTTGTTGTTGTTGTTGTATTACTCCCACCGAAATGGAGAAAATTTATTTATTTTTATTTGTTTAACTTTATATTTTGAAAGCAATTATTCTTTATTTCAATATGTGAATCCATTAGTTTCTTTATTTGTATAGCATTTTGCTATTAATTGAAATTGATATATTATTAGTATATAGTTGATCTCAAAATATTAAGTCAAATAAATTAAGAAAATTAATTTTTTCTATATAAATTAAACGGATAGAGTAGTTATTAAATCCATTATCAGAATGACATATGTTTAGTTTGGGAGAAAAATACTAGGATCTTAAAATCAGTTTTGCTGTATTACACAAACAAATAAATACAACAAACAAAATATCAAGCGAATCATGTACCAAAATAACTTTTGCAGCCGGAATTGCCTCTCAAGCGATTCAGATAAGTTAGCCTTGCAATTCAAGGAAGAGTTAGGTCAAGCCAAACCGGTGAAAAGAAAAAAAAAAAAAAGGAAAGATAGCAAAATTAGCATCATTTTTAATAAATTTTGATAAAACTAATTACCTTGATAAAAAAAAAAAAAACTAGAAGTAAATGTTGACAAAATTTCTTGACAAAACTAGCGACCTATTATTTGCTTCACATTTAACCTACCAAAAACCAAAATAAAATTACTACACTCATTCCCCCAAGCAAACTACACACAATGTATACCCTAAAAACACACAAAATTAAAACAAAAAAAATCATCAAACAAAGAAAAACAACTTTTCAACCAACCAAACAACTTTCCAAGCTCCATAAACCAATCAAAAATAGCAAAATCATTATCAAAATAAGAGTAAGAAATAACAAATCACTGTCAACAAATACACAAAAAACCCAAATACATTGGGCAATAACTGCAGAAAAAAAAAAGGAAGAAAAATATAGAGGAAAAGTGCAGAAACAGTAGAAAATAGATTGAAATTGAAGGGAGAAACCCAGCAGCTGGAATGCAAAAATAGAAAAAAAATAGGTTGAAAATCCAAGCAAAAACAACAGAAAACTCTCGGAGTTGACACAGTGACTTTCAGTAGTGGCTTCTAGTGCCTTCTCTAGCCATTGTTATTACACAAAAAACTTGAAGAAAACTAAAGAATCTAAAATGGTAAACTGAAGAGAGAATGACGAACAGAGAGAGCTTCGCTGAAAAGAAGAAAAAAGAAAAGAAAATAGAAAGAGAAAAAAAAATTAAAATCATAAAGTTAAAAATAAAAAAAAAAAGACAATAAAAATATTTACAGTTTTAACGTTCCAATAAAAATAAAGGGGTGCTACTTTTATTAAAAAAACATATAAATAGATAACTAGTTCCGTCAAAAAAAAAAAAAGCTAATTTTGTTCAAAAAAAAATTAAAATGAATGCTAATTTTGTGTTTTTTCCCAAAAATAATGCATAACTTTTGCATATAATGTTCATTCAAAATTTATAATAACTTTTCAAAAAAAAATTTTCAAGATGGATGACTTTCGAAAATGGGAAAGTTCAAGGCCAAATTCCTTATTTTTGATTATTTTCGTAATTAATTTCCTAATTACGTTTTGGTTTGCTAATTAGGGTTATTTTTCTATTATAAATATTATCTCCATCTTTTTCATTTCTTTATATTTCCTTCCAATATCAAGAAAATCAGTTTTTCACAAATACCAATGAAAAAATAATAATAATAATAATAATAAATAATTAATCTTTTATAAATTTTTTATAAAATTTACTATAAAAAAATTAAAAAATACACAAAAAAATGTGAAAAAATAAAAAAGACCAATATTCATGTTTTATGGATTCATTGATTTTGATTCTAGATCTTAATAAAAATTTTCGGATCTGTTGCCTTTCTTGATTTTCATTCTAATCAAATGTTACACTTTACAGTCTCCAAGTTTTCTTGGCAATACGTTATTGGTGGGAATGGCATTAGGTTTTGATACCATTTTTGTTCGCTATTTATTGTTACAAAAGTTTCGTTTGTCTACCAGCTACTGCACAAAACGAAATTTCGTAGCTGCATCATGCGGCAGAAACCAATTGAAACTGTTAATCCAAAGATCAGGTACCAAATTTAACGATCCACTTTATATATATTCCCTTTACCTATCCAATATAATTAGCTTAATTACGATTTGGCCTTTTTAATTTTATGAATTTACTCTATAATTGTTGTAAAATTAAAGAGATATGAAAGATGTCACATCCCGAACTTTGTGATATTCGAAATACAGTAATACTAGTTAATAATCGAAATAATAGATTAAATTTTTGGAGAAGTAAATTTAAATTTTTGGAACTAGTTAATAAATAAAGTATATATAAAGATTATAATCATTGTCTATCAGAAATTCAACAGTAAAATAAAGTCTGATAAATAATTAAAAATCTAGACAATGATAAATTTTATCGAAGAAGTCAAGACAACCGTAAACTAATAAATGCAATGTAGAATTTAATTGGGAAATATATTATTGTGAAGAACCAAAGAGTAAATTAATAAATATTTTATTATAATAATAATAATGATAAGAATAGAAGAAGAAGATATAATAATAATACTAATAATAATTATTATAATAATAGAAAAATGAAGAAGAAGAGGAAGATGATAATTGATGTAGTAATAATAATAATAATATAATAATAATA
>CATIWJ010337467.1:0-34464 GCA_949640765.1 Croton laevigatus | reverse complement strand
GCTGCGCCCGTTACGACAAACCCATCTCCTGGTGGTGATAATGTGAGTGACGTCTCAGGCTCTACTCCTACTACCATTCCTGCATCCCCATCAAAACTACTGTGTTCCGGGGATGCAACCAAGCATTGCCTTTTAACTCCTGCTGAATCGGACCCTGACTCAGCCGAACCATCCAAACCCGACCGTTTCATCACCAAATTCGACTCCGACGAGGCGGTGGAGAACGAGGCGGCACGTTTACGACGTAAAGTTGAGTTCCAGTGATTCTTTATCGCATTATCTGTACGACCAGGCAAAAGTCTAGCTATGGTAGCCCATTTATTGCCATGAATAGCATGAGCTTGAACAATGATAGCATCTTCCGCCGGAGAAAATGGTCGGTGCTGAACTTCCGGCGAGAGCTGGTTACACCAACGTAACCGACAAGATTTTCCAGACCGACCAGGAATTCCGGTACTTATTAACGACCAGTTTCGTGGACCATGTTGGTTCACTAGCTTAATCAAATTTGCATCCTCTT
The DNA here is from genome assembly GCA_949640765.1 of Croton laevigatus. Lineage (NCBI taxonomy): Eukaryota > Viridiplantae > Streptophyta > Magnoliopsida > Malpighiales > Euphorbiaceae > Croton > Croton laevigatus. The sequence continues at coordinate 33,944 of CATIWJ010337467.1, read as the reverse complement.
GAGGACTCCAAGAACCTTTAATCCGGTCACTGCCACTACCGTTTCCGTTAAAAGAACCCATGAAAAACCCACCGGGAAATCAAGAAACTGAAAGAAATGGTCGGAAAATCAAGATTTAAATAAAAAAGAAAATTTAAGAAAAATGAGAGAAGGGTTTTGTGGGTATAAAGTGATTGTTCTTGGGATTTTATTTAAAGAGAAGAGAAGAAGAAGATGATGATAATAAAACGGTTTCAAAGAAGGGTTTGTTGGTGTGAACCGTAAAACCGCACGATGACACAACGATTTTGCTCGTTACAGGCGCGTTTGTTTCTGTTATAAAATTTTTAATTAATAAATTAATTAGTTTTTTATTTTCAATTTGTTTGTGTTTCTGTTTGTTGATTGGGAGAAGGATCAGTTTCTGTTTTGAAGTGGGTGTGGGTGAGATAGAGTTATAACTATGTAACTGATTGAATTTTTCTAATTTTTTTATTAATTATTAATTTTATTTTGAAAGAGTTATTAATTTTATTATAATATATACAAGAAATTATCTTTTAGATCTCAATGTTTTAGTAAATATATTTTCAAATCATTCTATTTTTTAAAATATACTTTTAAGTCTTCACTTTTTAAGTTATTATACCCTCAGGCCATCCAATCTAGAAAAAAAAAAGACGTTATCTCTAAATAATAAGAATCAAATAATAATTAACAATAATTTTTTCTCATCTTCTACCTTCAACATGGGTCAAAATGCAATTTTCACACCAAATACTTCAAATCCACTTCCGATTATTCATGTTAAAAGTTTCAAATTGATATATTTACTTGTTTAATTCTTTGATGGAAACATAATTGGATTGTTTTGTGTAAACAATGTACATTTTTATCCTTGCTGCAAAATGTTGAAGATAAGGATGAGTGTTTTTTGGTCCTTACTAGATATAATGTTTTTTTTTTTTTAAGTCAGCATGGGTCAAAATGCAATTTTCACACCAATTACTTCAAATTCGCTTCCGATTGCTCATGTTGAGAGTTTCAAATTAATATATTTACTTGTTTAATTCTTTGATGGAAACATATTTGGATTGTTTAGTGTAAAAAATGTACATTTTTATCCTTGCTGCAAAAGTTTGAAGATAAGGATGAGTGTTTTTTGGTCCTTACTAGATATAATGTTTTTTTTTTACGAAAATATCTTAAAGTATAATATTTTAAAAGTTAAAAAACTTGAGAGTATGTTTTGAAAAATAGGAAGACCTGAAAGTATATCTATTAACCATGGTTCAAAGTTTTATCACATCCATCTTTTAAGTATTTGGCAAAACTAGCATGTAAGAGCATCTCCAATAGTACTCTCTATTATAAAGAGTATTTTTTGCACAATAAAGAGCATCTTAAAGAATCTTTAAATATAAAGAGTAAATAAATTTGCACAACTCTAATAGACTCTTTATATTTTCAATCTTCATTTTGCTTTATCCAATAAATATTTAATGTTTAATTTTTTCCCTCTATTTTTTATAAGATGTCTGCGTTGAGAAGATGAAAGAGAAAATTATTTCTAATAAAGAAATAAAATATCAATTAATATATAGCATAGGGAATTAAAATATTTTAGAGTAGAGAGTTGATTTGACTCTCTACATGTAAAGAGCCAAACCAACTCTCTAATTTAAAATATAAATATAAAGAGTCTATTGAAGATATTTATTTTGAATTGACTTTCTAAAATAGATAATTTTACTTAAATAAAGAGTGGATTGGAGATTCACTAAAAGATGTCATGTAAAAATGATGTATAATTCTGGGGCTGGGGGTCAAAATGGTTTCGGCCACTGCCTCTATGCCATACAAAACTGCTCTGTACTGTCTCCATCACATGATATGCAAGGCAGGAAAAATTATATCCTTTCTAGAAATTTGAAAAAAAAAAAAATCTTGATACTTTAATATAATAATAAGGGATTATTACCAGATTGGAAAATAAGAGCATCCTTCCTTTTCTTGAAATCCGACAAGTCTGGGCGAAAAAAAATGGAAGGCACGGTCAAATGTTCAGCCAACTTCGTCCCTCTTACTCCAATCAGTTTCTTGGAACGGTCAGCGATTGTTTATCGAGATAATATCTCCGTCGTGTACGGTGATGTTAAGTATACGTGGAAACAGACACACCAGCGTTGCATTAAACTCGCTTCTGCTCTTGTTCAACTTGGGATTTCCCGTGGCGATGTGGTAATTAATTTGCTCATTACTTTCTTAATTGATATTTGTTTCTTTTTTCTCTGATTGTAAAGGGAAAATATGCGATTAATTGATTTCTTTTTTCTTGAAGTTTACGGTTTGAGGCAAGATAGAACATTCCAACTTTAATTCTTTCAGTTTTTACCTGTTTCAAAGATGCATTTACTATTTAAAGGAGTGAATCTTTGGTGGGTTGGTAGGAAGAGGATGCTAGATTTCCTTAATTTATTTGCTGATGAAGTCAATTAATCTTCTTTAAGTAAAGTGGAATACTTAATGATGATTAGATATTATTACAAATCAGTTTTCTTCTTTTCAGGCAATTGGGTAATTCAGAACCCAGTTTTATGATTTCACATTAGATTTCAATAATTTATTAGTTTCTTTGCATAGTTGGATTTATCAGTTGAAATTGAAATCTGATGCTGGAAAAAATTTGATTAAACTGCACTTACATGATGGTTCCTGTAGACTTTAGAGGATTACCAAGAAAATGCATGTCAACTTCTATTAAAAATTAGCTATGATAGACTGTACTATTTTTACTGAAAACAGGTTAGTTATGGAGGCGAAGGGCATACTATTGCAGCAAGTTTAGCATGAGGTCATCATTTAATAAGTTGGCTTTTCCAAAAAGGAATAATGATGATTCAAACTTTTTATACTCAGAAACCTGAATTCAGAATCTCGGTCTAAAAAGATTGGTTGATGTTGATCTTAAATGAATTTGCTATTTTGTGTTTCCTTTATGTATTCCTAGTATTTATTCCATTTTCCTTAAATAGATTAATGATGAACCGCTATATTACTTCAGTCTTGTAAACTAGTATTAAGGACGAGTATAGATATGAATTTCGATCTGTCCCTCAAACAGTGGTTTTGAAGAATGGTTCAATAGTTTGATTCTGATGCAACGGATGCTATGCTTTCTATGTCCTTAATCTTGATTTCAGTTGATGATTAACTCTCTGCGAATTAAACAGGTTGCTGCGCTGGCCCCTAATATTCCAGCGTTATATGAGCTTCATTTTGGTGTTCCAATGGCTGGGGCAGTTCTTTGTACGATTAATATACACCATGATTCAGCAATGGTGTCTGTGCTACTAAGACATTCAGAAGCTAAAGTGATTTTTGTGGACTACCAGTTCCTCCCGATCGCTCAGGGAGCTCTTGAAATTCTATCCAATAAAGGGTCCAAGCTGCCCCTTCTTATCTCTATCCAGGACTATAATCAACCTGCTCCGATCTCCTCTAAAGAAAACCTGGAGTATGAGAGTTTTCTAGAAATGGGAAAACTAGAGTTTGAGGTAATACGACCAAATGATGAATGGGATCCTATCTCACTTAATTATACCTCAGGAACCACATCAGATCCGAAAGGGGTGATTTACAGTCACAGAGGTGCTTATCTAAATTCATTTGCAGCCATTCTTCTAAATGACATGACCTCAATGCCGGTATATCTATGGTGCGTTCCGATGTTTCACTGCAATGGTTGGTGCCTCACCTGGGCTGTAGCTGCGCAAGGAGGCACAAATATCTGCCTACGGAGTGTTTCTGCGAAAGCAATATTTGAAAATATTGCTCAGCACAAGGTAACCCACATGGGTGGTGCACCAACAGTTCTAAATATGATAATAAATGCACCAGCTTGTGACCGAAGACCTCTTCCGGGAAAGGTAACGGTGATGACAGGTGGCGCACCACCACCTCCTCAGGTACTTTTCAGTATGGAAGAAATGGGATTCAATGTGACTCATTCCTATGGTTTGACAGAAACATATGGTCCTGGAACAATTTGCACTTGGAAACCCGAATGGTCTCACCTCCCTCGAGAGTTACAAGCAAAGATCAAATCACGCCAAGGAGTGCATCATCTTGGCATGGAGGCAATCGATATAAAAGATCCAGTTACTATGAAGAGTGTACCAGCAGACGTGAAAACTATGGGCGAAGTAATGTTTAGAGGCAATACTGTAATGAATGGATACTTGAAAAACAGAAAAGCAACCGAAGAATCATTTAGCGGTGGATGGTTCAGGAGTGGAGATTTGGGAGTAAAGCATCCTGATGGATATATACAGGTAAAAGATCGATCCAAGGACATAATAATTTCTGGAGGCGAAAATATAAGCACAATAGAGGTAGAATCTGTATTATATAGTCATCCAGCTGTGCTCGAGGCAGCTGTTGTAGCAAGACCGGATGATCACTGGGGGGAAACGCCTTGCGCATTCGTAAACTTGAAGACTGGTCACAATGTAAACGCAGAGGAACTAATCAAGTATTGTCGTAAACATTTGCCTCATTACATGGCTCCAAGAACTATTGTTTTTCAGGAATTGCCAAAGACATCAACTGGAAAAGTTCAGAAATATGTCTTGAGGAATAAGGCTATGGCGATGGGAAGCCTTTCAAAACTATAGAAGAAGAAGAAGAAAATACCATTGATAAAGATGGAGGAGGTAAATAAGAAATGGAAATTTGGCTACGAAATGTTCATAGAAAATTCTCTTTTGTTCATAGAAACTCTAGCTCATAATTTGACTACGAAATGTCTGGATGGGCACTGAGTTTAGGAACAATGTGTATCCACAATTAAAACTGGTTGTAGTTTTTAACTTTCATTAATATAACCATATCGTGATTAAAAAATTAATGATTCTTTTAAGAGACGTGCTAGTTCAATTGTTACAATTATCTGTGGACGGAGAAAATAAATTTATATATGCTTTAAAGAAAGAAATGAGTAACATAATGAGTAAAAAAAATTCTTGTATATATATAGAAGGATTTAAATTTTGACTCATTTAAGAAAATTATCTTAAAATAAAAAAACTTTAATTTTTTTTTTTTAAAAAAAAAGAGAGATTTGGAAGGAAAACTGTTTTAATATAATAATGAGGAAAATTCTTGGTAACATAACATCTGGTTTGTTGATTGATCCCAACTAAATTACAGTAAAATATTTAATGAGAGAAGAATTTATTCATACCAAATAAAAAAATAGAAATAAGCCAAATAGGAACCACCGCGAGAAAATTTTTTAAAATAAATTAAAAAAGAAAAAGAAAAAGAAAAAGAAGAGAGACCACATTCGTATTATGTAAACTATAAATAGAATAATAAGTAAGATGACCATGTTTCTTTCAAAAAAAAAAGGTTATTGAACAATTTTTCCACCACAAATAAGTGTTAAATTTGGTAATTGTTAATATTTAATCATTTAAAATCTCTGACTCTTATCTCTTATATTGACAAATTGAATTGCACCAAAAATATGATAAAATGATTTTTTAAATTTATTTATCACTTAATTTTATAAAATGACAAAGAAAAAAATATGACGCCAATTTTTGTTGGGAAAAAAAATTAATAGGTCCCTTAGTTTGGTTGAAAGTCATAATTTAGTCCCTCTATTATGCGGTAACAGTAATTTAGTCCTTGCGTTTTTGCAACTGTGATAGTATTTAGTCCTTCCTTCATTAATGACTGTTAAATAGATGTGAGGTGGCATAATTACCCTTCAAAAATACATGAGATGAAATAATTATCCAAATTAATAGGTCTCTGCACTTTGTGAAAGTTATTTTTAGTCTCTGTGTTACGTGATAATAGTCATTTTGTCTATATATTTTGTAATTGTGATAGTATTTAGTCCTTCAAATATTGGAATCTCCTATTGTCTTAAAGAGATCAATACCGCCGAAACTAGAGAATCCAGTTTAGGATTCGAAGAAAGTATGGATTTTGTGAGAGTTATTGATTTGAAGATAATTAAATCTCTTCCTCTTATTTGTCAGATTTTTGTGAGAGTTTTGTAAACGTGTTTGTTTTTTTTATCTGTTTGGTTGTGGCTGGATAAGGAGGAGGTGGTGGCTGGAAACATTGCAGGAGGAGTGGTGGATAGAAACGTTGCAGAAGAAGGTGGTGTGGTTAAAAGTGGAATGTATGGTTCAATTTTGCTGATTGAGAATAGCAGTGAATGGCTTGAATGTTCAAATCGAGTGGTGAGCGAAGGTAGTGCGACTTCCATAGGCTTAGCTGCTGAGACAAATATGGTGGCAATAGTGAAGGCGGAGGAGGGTTGGTGGTGGTGGTGGTGATATTGAAGAGGAAGAGGATGAACGGAAGGACTAAATACTAACACTTTTACAAAATGCAGGGACTAAATAACTATTATCACGTAACACAGAGACTAAATAACGACTTTCAACAAAACTTGAGGACTTATTAATTTTTTTCCTAATAATAACGTAATAAAGAGGAAGAGACATAGGGGCATTTTTGATATTTAAAAATTCTCTTACCTGAAACGTTAAATTTAACGGAATATACTACAAATATACCGACAGAAGTACTAAATACTATCACAATTACAAACACACATAGACTAAATAACTATTATCACATAACTAAGTAACTAAATGACTACTTTCATCAAAACATAACCTATTAATTTTTTCTTCTTTTTTTATAGAAGGAAGGTGACACTATTTTGAACGAAATCTAGAAAAATGAAATGAAGTATAGTCAGCATCTTTTGTTATTAAATATTATAAAATTAGAGAAACATGTAAATGAAACGCTTATTTTTCCTTTTTGATATATGGATTGTACAATAAATTTAAATTGAAGTTTCCAACAATTACCAGGATTAAGCTCACAAATGGCCAAACTTCATCAATTCTAACTCTGCCTGAGGTTGTTGTTTCCGTTTGGTTTTGGCTTTTTATCAAGGGATATTATATAAAACCTCTCCAAGTTTTGACTATAATTATAATTTCCTCCCTGTCTTTTTTTAATGAACAAAAAAACCCTTCTTTATATTTCCGTCCACATTAAAGTCCTTCTGTCTATATTTTCTGTTAAAATAACTGTTAAAGAATCAAAATATAATTTTATAGGCCCTTTTGAAAAACTAAAGAAATGAAGGACTGAAATGGAAATTATTCATCTTCTTCCTTTAATCCCAACCCTAGCCGCCACCTCCATACGTGTGGCCGGAAAATCCAAATGCAGACCCGCCACCTCCATAGCCGCCGCCACCTCCATAGCTGCCACGGTTATAACCACCTCCATCATATCCACCTTCGATCTTCTCTCCTTTATCTCTGGTTCTTGCTCTTTCACAATCGAAGATGGAGGAGCAGCTTCAATCGGAAAGAAGGAGGTGGAGGCCGGCGATACCTTTGCTTGGCTTTGAGATCACCAAAAACTGCGTTCGTCGTTCGTCGAGATCGCTAAGACCTTGGATATCTTCGTGAACCTCTGTTCTTCGTTTATCTTCCTGCCTTTCCATGACGAACGACGAACGAGGTGAACGCAGATCAAAGGTTTTCCAAGCGAAGCCCAGCTTCGATTTGTGAAAGAGCAACCTCTGTTCTTCGTTTATCTTCCTGTCTTTCCATGACGAACGACGAACGAGGTGAACGCAGATCGAAGGTTTTCCAAGCGAAGCCCAGCTTCGATTTGTGAAAGAGCAAGAACCAGAGATGAAGGAGAGAAAATCGAAGGTGGATATGGTGGAGGAGGTTATAATCGTGGTAGTGGTGGCTACAGAGGTGGTGGCGGCTGCGCAGGTGGTGGCTCTGCATTTGTATTTTTCGGCCAAACATATGGAGGTAGCGGCTAGGGCTGGGATTGAAGGAAGAAGACAAACAATTTCCATTTCAGTCCTTCATTTCTTCAGTTTTTTTAAAAGGGCCCGTAAAATTATATTTTGATCCTTTAACAGTTATTTTAACAGAAAAAATAGACAGAAGGACTTTAATGTAGACGGAAATATAAAGCAGGTTTTTTTTGTTCATTAAATAAAAGACAGGGAGGAAATTGTAATTATAGTCAAAACTTGGGGAGGTTTTATAGAATATCCCTTTTATCAATAAAGAAAACAATAATTGTCTTTAAAGATATAAATTCATAATAAGGTGCGTAAAAAATATTATTAATACCGAATTCATAAAAAAAGTTATTTTTTTCTAGGGATGTGTAAATACGGTTCGCTATGGTACTTTAGGTTGGCACTTTGCGAAACCAAAAATCGAACAGCATAACCTCCAAACCGATCAATTCGGTTCAATTTGACTATAAACCAACATTATACAAGGGTAGACAAAACCCAGATGTATTTCTTCTTGGTTAAATTATACCAAGACACAAACTCAAAAAACCAAAAAATTGATGAAGAAAAATGACAATATCAAAGGAGAAGGAGCAGACCGTGTCTTAACAATAGAACACCAAAGCTAATTATTCCCAAGCTAACACCAAAGAAAACTCAATTAAAAAACTTATTATAGTCGACAAATCTTAACAATAGAACACCAAAGCTAATTAGCAAACTCACATAATCAAATATTCACAATCAAAAAATCACAAAGCTGATTAATTTTTATATTATCAAAGTTTTCAATGCACAAAATGGGCGGGTGAGCGTTCAGTTTTCACGAGTAAAAGAAACTGCCACCGTCAAAGATAGGGACGCAGCTAGCGAAGCAGGGAAGGGGCCTATTTTTCCGGCAGCAGAGTAGCAACGGTGACGGCGGTCGCAATAGGAGCGGCGGCCTGGCAAGAATGGAAGCCAGGCAAAAGCCCAGTCTTCCTTCCTTCTTCCCTCTCTCTTCCTCTTAGTTGTGGCTGCTGTTCAAAATGTTATTTTATTTTTTAATCAAAATGACATCGTTTTGATTTAATAGGAAAAAAAAAGTTTAATGAAACGGCGCGTTTCATACTAACCTATGCATCGTTAAACGCACCGTTTCTTTTTTTTTCTTCTTTCTTGCTTTTTTTTCTTTCTTTTTTCTTTCTTTCTTCTTCTTCTTTTCTTTCTTCTTCTTCTTCCAGCCACCGTTGCTGCAACTCCGAAGAGACCTTAGACATCCTAATTTCTCATTTTTCTCCCAAAACTCTATAGGGCCCAATGGCCCCCTATGTGGCTTCATCACTGGTTAGAGATTGGGACCATCTCAGCTTGAGACCATTGAAGCTGCAGGGCTAATTGTTAGGTTTCCACGAGCAAAAGCAACCACTTTCAGTTAACCTTCTACAAGCCATCAACCACCGTGACGAACACAAGAGAAGGAACAAATCATGTCTGGGAGAAGATGGTTGCTGTGGCGACTTTCTCTACTGCAGTTTAAGGTGAACAAAGATGAATGTGGCTGAGAGGAAGAGAGAAGAGAAGAAGAAGGAAAGTAGATAGGTTTTTAGGTTTAGGTCTAAAATTGGATGATTTTATGATAGAATAAAAAGTTTGAGGTGAATTGTTATTTTTAGCCTAGATTTTAGTATTAGCATTATGGTCAAGTTTAGAGGTTAGTGCATTTTGTTATGACTAGATAGTCATGAATTTAGTGTACTTTGTTATGGCCACTTAGTCATGAATTTAATCCCTCATCCTCTCACTATATATGGTGAGTGTTCAACATGGGAGTTCTATGGTTTGATCTCTCCAGTGAATTGAAAAAAAAAAAAAAAAAATTTATAGTGGTCACTATTGATCACTTCGCAAAATGGGTTGAGGCTAAAGCATTCCCGACTATCACTTCAATAAGAATGATCAAGTTCTTTAAAGAAAATATCATCTTCAGATAGAATGACAAAAAATATAGTGGCAGATAATGATAAATAGTTTGCCTACGACTAGTTCAAAAAGTTATGTTAAGATTGGAAAATGAAGATTTATTATTCTTCAGTGGCTCATAATGAGTAAATTGAGATCACTAACAAGATTATTCTATAAGGAGTTAAAGAAGCAATGTATTTTGTTCGTATAGAACAACCTCAATACATGCGAGACACCATTCTCTTTAGTATATAAAAGTGAAGCCATATCATACATATAGAAATTGGTGCACCATGTTTCAGAGTTTAGGCCTATGACCAGGGAAGAAAATGAAGAGAACTAAAAGATAGCTCTTGCTCTCTTATAATAAGGAAGAGAAGTTGCTACTGTCTGGATAGTTGCTCGTCAACTCCGGTCAACAAATTTCACGATCAAAGGATAAAAAAGAAGAACATCATAGTATAAGTATCTTATTACTTATGAATTGTAAATGATAAAGCATGTTTAACTCAGATTTTTTCGCCCTCGATTTTGCAAGTTAAAAGAAAATGAATGTAATGGGACAAGTCCGAGACTATTATTAGAAATAGCTGTAGAATCAAAGATTTTCCTAGTAAGAATAAACAAAAGAAAAGATTGATATATCTTAGTGTTTTTATTTTCCAGAAGAAACAACTTGCTCCTTTATTGGTGCGGATCCTTCCCTCCCTCCAAAAACAAAGGAAAATGTTTCGACATCGGCATCTCTCCCAAGCTCACTTTTCAAATATAAATAATTTGCACTTTGGGTTATATTCACTACCTAGTAGGTCGACTATATATTAATGTACCCATTCACTATGACCTGGAAACCCACTTGACTCCTCGATCTACCCCTACAAACTGAAACCCTATTTTGATTCTACACTCCACACATGATATCAATTCTTTTCAATTTGAGGCTTATATCATTTTTGTTCATTTAAATGTTAGCAGGTAAGTGTATGTTTGACAAATTAATTGTTTGATTAGCATTTAAATATTTTAATAGTTGTTAGTTTTTTGTAGTAATTATCTATAAAAAGTTAAAAGTTAAGAGTACTTTTATAAAACGCTAATTTAAAACCCATTTTACCAAACATTGCAAAAAAAAAAAGTACATTTTCTCTGTTGCCAAATCTGAAAAAATTATTAGTAGATTAAGAATATAGTCTAAAATAAACTTTATTTTTCTATTAAAAATTCAAATCATAATTAAAATTTTAAATATAAAAACGAGTAAATTATCATAATTAAAAATTTCAATATGAAAAACAAGTAAATGATCCAAAAATTCAGTAGAATATTTTTAAATTGAATAAGGATTTTATTTTTGGAAAATTTTTTTTAGGTCCTTAAGGTTTAGTCTAATTTGCTTCTAATTCACTGACTTTAAAAAATCAATTTACAGGTCCTCTATTTTTTATAATATTTAACTCTTGGGTCATTCCGTTCACTTTTTCTTCTCTTTTCCGTCAGTTAACTGATAAAAATTTGAAAATATAGTAATATCATTTGTATTATATTTATTTCAGATCCTTAAAATTTAAAATAATATATTCTCAGTTCTAATTTCTTTTTAATGTATAATAAGATTTACAAGGTAAAATTCTTGATTTCTAGCAATAGATTGCTTGATTTTCACCCGGCAAACGTTGATGATATAATGCCGAAGCACTTTCCGTCGCTTGGGCTACCTCTTGATGGTCTCATAACGTTCGACCGAGCACCTCGAAAACCAATTTCTTTTATTTCCTTAATGCATGACCTAATATACTCTCAGGTCCTCTGATTTTGAAAAATCAATTTACATGAAGTACCCAAAAGTTGAAGAATGTAAACATAAAGGATTAAATTGATTTTCCAAAATTAGAGTATCATAGAACAGATTAGGTCAAACCTTAAGGGTTTGAAAGAAAGTTTTTCATTACTTAATTGGAAAGTAATTTAAATAATTTATGAATTATTATTATTATTATTAACAAAAGTTAAAATTAAAATTCATAAAAAAGGAGCAAATTAGTTCAAATTTTAAGGACCTAAAATAAATATAATACAAAGAGTATATTAGACTTTTTAATACTATTTAATGGTTAAATGGATTGAAATTTGATGGAAGGATCGTAGAGTTGAATATTTAATGGTTAAATGGATTGAAATTTGAAGAAAAGATCGTAGAGTTGAATAGTGTTGATATAGAGAATCTATAAATTGAATTTCAAAATCCAAGGACCTGAAAGCATATTGGGCAAAACTTTAAGAACCTAAACAAATTTTCCTTTTATTTTTATCATTTTTATTTGGACCTACATCGTTCATAACAAACGGAAAAAAACCATTACTGTTATGTTCTAGTCTATATACATAGAACAGTAAATCTTGCATTAATTTACAAACTCAAGCACACTTAGCTGATATTACCACCGCCACCGCCCCACCACTACCACCGCCCAAAAATGAAGAAGAAAGTTGGGATAATTGGGGCAGGAATAAGTGGCCTTCTTGCATGCAAGCACGCTATGGAAAAAGGATTTAATCCCATAGTTTTTGAAGCTAAAAGCTGTATAGGAGGTATTTGGTCTCAAACTATAGAATCTACTAAGCTCCAAACACCCAAATCTTTTTACCAATTTTCAGATTTTCCATGGCCGTCTTCCATTAAAGGATCATTTCCTCATCATAACCAAGTCATGGAATACCTTCAAGCTTATGCTGTTCAATTTAACATTATTCCAAGAATCAAGTTTAATTCTAAAGTTGTTCATATTGATTTTGTTCAATCTTCTGAAGAAGATTTGATTTCTTGGGATTCGTGGGGTGGTACCGGAAAAGCTCTGTACCCAACCGGAAGTTGGGTTATTAGCTTTCAAGATGCTCAAGATCCATCTGCACCTGTTGAAGTAAATCACATTTAATAGAAAGTAATATTGTTTTTAAGTTTTTGGTAATCAAATACAAGTCAATTTGGCTGAGAGAGAGTTTTTTTATGTCATCTGAACTAACAGTCACGATGATTAATTTGGGTGAAAAACAGAGTTTATGCTGTCTGAACTAATAGTCTGCATGTTGTTTTCAGGAGTTTTATGCGGATTTTGTGATTCTTTGCCTTGGAAGATTTAGTGGCCTACCAAATTATCCAGATTTTCCAGAGAACAAAGGACCTCAGGTGTTTGATGGTAAAGTTTTACATTCTATGGATTATGCTGCCATGGCTGATGAAACTGCTGCAGAATTGACAAAAAACAAGAAAGTTACAGTCATAGGTTGTCAGAAATCAGCAATTGATATAGCAGCAGAGATTGCTAGAAGAAATGGTAAATTTTCACAAGAATTATCATTATTTTTTTCCAATTACACTTTGGCGAAACTCGAAAGAGAACCAACCTGTGCTATATTGGCTAATTTTGATTTCATCTTTTTATATGTTACTAGGAGTAGAACATCCATGTGCACTGATATTCAGAAAAGTCTATTGGATGGTTCCTGAGTACTTAATCTGGTTGATTTTCTTGAACTTAAATCGATTTTCGGAAATGATGGTTCATAAGCCTGGAGAAGGATTCATCTTTTGGATCTTAGCAATTTTGCTTTCCCCTCTGGTATTTTTATCTTCAATTTCAGTTCTACTATATGTTTTTTTTTTTCAATTAATCATTTCCTAAAAATTTCATTTCAGCTCTGGATATTTTCAAAAACCATTGAACTTTTCCTGAAATGGACACAACCATTGAAGAAATATAATATGATCCCATCTCATAGCTTCACCAAACAGATTTCTTCTTGCTCTCTGGCATCTATACCAGCTGACTTCTATAGCTATGTCAAAGAAGGAAGCCTAATTCTGAAGCAATCACAAAGTTTCAGCTTTTGCAAAAATGGTTTAATTATAGAAGCTGAAGAGAACCCTATCGAAACTGAAATTGTTGTCTTTGCAACAGGATATAGAAGTCAAGAAAAGCTGAAGAACATTTTCAAGTCTACTTACTTTCAAAAATGTATTAATGAGTCATCCGATCCCCTGTACAGGTACAGTACAACTTATTTTTTAGTACTTGCATCAAATGTTGTGGATCGAGACTGACAGAGTCGAATTGGATTTTGGATTTCAAATATGACATTCTGTTAAATTTTTTTCAGAGATTGTATTCATCCTCGAATTCCGCATCTAGCTATACTTGGATTTGCTTACAGTCATTCAGATTTATATGCAACAGAAATGAGAAGCAAGTGGGTGGCACATTTGATAGCAGGAAAATTCACAATTCCAAGCATAAGTGAAATGGAAGCTCATGTTAAAGAATTGGGAGAAGCTAGAAAATATTATACAGGAGAGAATTACAGAAGTTCATGTGTCAATGCGTTGACTCAAGTCTACTGTAATGATGAACTGTGCAAGGATATGGGATTTAATCCAAGAAGGAAAAGATTTTTTCTTTCTGAGTTGTTTTCTCCTTATCGTCCAGATGATTATAAGTACATAAGTTACTTGTAAAAAATATATTTTTGTATTATAACTATAAGATGTATTGTTGTAATAAACTTAATTATTACTAGTACATGATATAATTTTATTATGTTGTTGTTTGACTTTCGGAAACAATCTTCTACCCTAATGGCTGAGCGTGGTACCTCACGAGTCGTGAGGTACTGAGATGGTGAGCGTGGTTTGACTTCCACCAGCACTGCGATGGTCCCTCCTTATTGATTTTAACGCAGATTGATGTTCAAGGTTTAACTCCAGACCCCTGCCAGTTGATTTGCGACTCGTGCTTGGTGGTTAATAGTCTCCTTTTCTAATGTAAGAAAGGTACAAACCAAAGGACTAAAAATTTATTATTTAAAGTTTTGAAATTTTCATATTTTGAACTTTACAGCTTTGATCTTGCCGTCTCCTCTGATCTTACCGTCTCCTCCACCAAAACAATTAATATGACAATGACCAACCGCTATTATCTCCACGCAATCACATCTCACCCGCTAACTTTTTATCGTCTTTAACATTAAATGAAACTAAAAACTTTTTTATATCTCCATCATTTTCCCAGAAACCAAATAACAAACGCTCAACAAAAAATGGAAGTGAAGATTATTTCCCAAGAAAATATCAAACCATATTCTTCTTCAACATCTTCACACCAAAGAATTTTCGAACTCTCTCTTTTAGATCAGTTCATGCCTTCTGCATATGCTCCAATCATCCTTTTCTACAACACAAATCATCATATTAATGATCTTCCAGTTCCAAGCATATTAAAGCTGCTAAAGGAATCTTTATCCAAATCCTTAGATTCCTTTTACCCTTTAGCTGGAATCATCAAAGATGATCTTTCAATTGATTGCAATGATATAGGCGCAAATTTTATAGAAGCTAGAGTTACATGTGGTTTACAGGAATTTCTTCACCAATCTGATCTTATGTTCTTAAATAAGTTACTTCCATGTGGATTTGTTGTTAATGAATCAAATATAGGATCTTATGTTACAAATGTTCAAGCAAATGTTTTTGATTGTGGTGGTATTGCTATCGGTATATGCATTTCTCACAAGATCTTGGACGGCGACGCGCTTAGCACGTTTCTCAAAGGTTGGACTTACGCGGCCATGGGATGTAAAGATACATCCCATGACGCGATAAGTAAAGATAGAAAGTTCAAAGAGAATCTGATTGAAAAAATTTATGAGCTTTCGGGATCTGCGACAGGTGAAAGAAATGTACCCCAAGAAGATTCAAATTCTTCCTATCAGTGCTCAGAACCTCAAGCAATATGTCCTAAATTTATTGCTAGTTCTCTTTTTCCTACAAATGACTTGTGGCTTAAGAACTCATCAGCTTCTATGTGGAGTTCCTTATTAAGAAAGGGTAATTGCAAAACTAGAAGATTCGTGTTTGATTCTTCAGGAATAGGCAAGCTTAAGGCTCAAGTAACCAGTTCAGGTTTGAAATGTCCAACGCGGGTCCAATCTGTCTCAGCTTTTCTTTGGAAGTCCATAATGTCTGCAAGTGCACAATTACATGGATTCCAAAAGCCATCTTTATTGACCCATATAGTGAATCTGCGTAGAAGAATGGAACCATCCTTATCCGAATATTCCATGGGAAATTTGTTCTGGATAGCAGCTGAACAGTACGCCGATGAGGCCGAACCGGAATTCAATGTCCTGGTGGGTAAAATCAGGGAAGCAATAGTAAGAATCGACGACATTTTTGTCAAGAAACTAACCGGAAATGAATGCAAGTCTGTAATGTCTGAGTCTCTTAAGGCGATCACCGAAATGGGGTCTGAAGATGGAGAAGTTTCAGTAGACTGCTTTGGATTTTCAAGCTGGTGCAAATTTGGGTATTATGACGCTGATTTTGGGTTTGGAAAACCTGTTTGGGTTAGTAGTATTGGTTTAGAAGGTTCAATATTTATGAATCTGATCATTTTGGTTGATACAAGGTCTGGTGATGGTATAGAAGCTTGGGTGACCTTAGATGAACAAGAAATGGCAATTTTGGAAAGTAACCAAGACCTCCTCAAATTTGCATGTTTGAATCCAGGTCCTTTGGAAATTGGCAACCCAAGAATTATTACATAATCACCAATCATTGATTACCTAGTTTAATTCAATGTTACTAGATCCGGGTTTCACTGCGATACTTGTCCCCTCTGTTTCGAGTTATAATTTGATTCGCTAGATCCGCCAATAGCTTCTTTTGGCCTATTTTTGAGTATGTAGTAAAAATAATTGCAGCGAACTTTCATTGAATACAAATCATTAATATAACATTATCTGGGGAAAAATAATAACCTGTATAAAATTTACTTACACAAATCAAAACCTCTGTTCTAAAGAATTTTGGATATAAATCTCTATCATCATCATCATTCATCTGTGTCACGCATACGTTAATACTGCCCGTCAAGATACAACTTCAGATTGGAATAGCTGAAACAATAGGTCTACTGGATTTGCTCTTTGAAATCCTAGAACAGAACATGAACAGTAACAAAACTGAGGATAGCAAGAAGAGCCTAAAATAAGTTCTTATCTCCTGCATCCCAACATCTAGAACCTCCATCTTCTTACTGTACCGATTTCTTCTTTCCATCAAGTACCCATCAAGATATTCATCTATGGATACCCACTTCTCCAAACCGGACTTTGCAACCTTTGACTGGTTCTCGTCTAGCTGGAGCGGTCCCAATTTAAATATTGTGAAAAATGCAGCAGACCAATCATTCAGAACTCTCTGGACCGGGGAAAAAAAAATCATTTGCTTGTTAAATTTCAATTAATTTAGTTTTCCTAATAATAAACCAGAGAGAATAACTAGGATTCCTAATAATAAACCAGAGAGAATAACTAGGACAATGTAGAAATACACAATATGAATTAAAGTTAAAACAAAGCCGTAAATTTTGAGTGTGGTGTTACATTGAAGCTAGCAAGATCAACAGGATTGAACATTTTAAAGCAGTCTCTTGCTGAAGCTTTTGAATCCCCATATATCTGCCAGTCATCAAGTAAAACATAAGCAAGAAATGATTCCATACTAGTTTTTAACCATTATTCATTAAGTTGTCGTTTTGCACACCTCAAAAGTGAAAGCCATAGGCACTTTTACAATGTCGTACATGTAATCTGTCGCTGTCCCATGTGCAAGATACCTAATTTCAAAAGGAAGCAAAAACAATATTCATGTCAAAAAGATCTCCAGCTTTAAGACTGAAATTGAACATTGTACAGCAAGAAATACTTAATCCCTTAAGTGGGCAGGATCTAAACACAGAACAAGAAGTCCTTCCAAATGTCAACAAAGAATCACATTCTAGTAAAGATGATTGCTACTTTGCTATCTCCTAAAGCTCTGCAGAGTATGCACGAACTTGAATTTGAATATGAAATCCAACTACCATCCAACAAGCAGATCCTTTTATTGACTACGGTTTTAGCAAATGTCCTGTTATTGACTAACACCCTACTACTACAATAACCGCCAAGTTTTCCAATTCCAAAAGTTTTTTTTGGTTCCAGAAGTCGAGAAATTATGCCTTACATAAAGTTACCAGGGAAGTTCAGATGGACAAATTTTACTCCCATGAAAAACAGGAGCTAATGAAATTTACGACATGCCTGTGGAAGCACAAACCAGACCATGCCTAGAATGCTTCAGGAAGCTTTTTAGCTCTCAAATTTGCCACCTAACACTGTTTTATGCAATATTACAAGCAGATCAGGCTTATTATGCTACAATAGGATGAGATAGATTCCAAAGCAAGCACAAACAAAGTGATACATGTATGTTACAAATGTCTATTCAGAGCCATATTATTTACAAGTTATGCATTATTGAACATGAAACAAAATACGGAAGAAAAAAACCCAAACAGTGATTTTGCCTTTCCTGAATGGTGGAATATATTACTTAGTTGTCACAGATGCAATAAATATCAGCAACCTTTATCAATACCGCATACTAGTTGGACAACTTTTTGGACCAAAAAAAGGTTCAAATCAAAAGTATTGAAAGTAAGACTTACCCAACAGAACCTCCTCCAGAACCAATCATGCAACGCTTGTGACAATGAATTTGGTTAAGTTCACTAAGCAATGACCTCATACGCCTTGAGGGTGGTCCATCAGGTGTTGTGTTCCTGTGGTCATATGGCATGAATAACGCCTAAAGAAATAAAACAAAGTACAACGTCATTAAGTATTGACAACTAACAGTAAAATGTAGTGGAAGGAATAATGAAGAGGAAAAAAGCAATTACTAACCTCCATTCCAGAGTGCACATTAACCCATATGTGAGGATCAAAAGATAAGGCAAGTTTCCGCATTATTTGAGTTTCAGGTTCACTGAATGGACCAATGCCAGGATTCTCTTCATATGGATCATAATCCTATAATTGTATAGGTAAAAAATATAAGACAGAAATCATAAATCACATGACAGCATACTGTGAAAAATTTTAATGGAAGTAAAAGATATATGAAAAATTAAAAACATCATTGTTGATGATGATCAATAAAAGTACACAAAATACAGCCTAGAAGTCAGAGGGTATAGAGCAAATGAGCACAAACCTTCTCCTTTTTGCCCCAATCAACACTCCAATTCCGGTTGAGATCCACTCCTCTTCCTGCCATGGAAAAGGTAAAGTTAAGAATTTCCCTGTACTCCCAAACGAACATACTAAATCACTAAGATCAACTGCATACCATTTCTCCTCTCGCAAAGATCTCCTTCTTCAACAAGCTTGCGACCGTTCAAATTTTCCATAGGCACCACCTGCACATCATTGGAAAACCATCATTTAAGAAAATTAATCTTTCACAAAATAGTTTCAGAAGCAGTTTGAAGCCAGAATAACCATCTTTGCATCCGAGTTTAGGATCCAAATACGCTAACCCAAATAAACATTTCAATCTCATTAGAAAAGCAAATCAAAACTATATTAATTAACATAAGGAAATATAGGTTCACACAACTGGTGTGCAATGATAAATTACCTTTATGACAAGCTTGTCCAGAGAATTGTTAAAGGAAGCTGGGCTTATATTGGGTAGAAATTGCTCTTCACTTAAGATAGACAAGATCCTATATGCAAGTTCTGTTGTAATGAGCTCCCTCCCATGCTGTCCAAAACTCTGGAAGACAAGGAATCATCTGTCAAGAAAACCAGCAATTACCCATTTGAGATTATCTAATCCACCACTACAGCTACATATCAAATTCGAATCAAGATCATAAAAAACTAGAGTATATACTACTCTTCCCTATATCCCCTCCACTCTAGCTTAAGTAGAATCATATATCCCTTCAAATTCTTTTGTCATTTGTTTAACTAAATCCTCAACAATGTGAAAAATCTAAGGCTTTAAAACAGGTGGAAAAATAGATGGGTTCCGGATACAATTCAAAATGAACAACATAAGCAGAAAAATTACCAGAAGGATCCGAAACTTTGACCTATCATTAGTCTCTCTCCTACTCCTGGTATAAGTAACTACTGTCATCTCTGCTTGGTAACCTTTGTTTCCAGCTTCAATTGTCTCCACCTATTAAAAAAAAAAAAAAATTCAAGTTTGAAGATTGAAAAATCCCCACAAAAACACATAACACAACAAAAAATGGCAGAAATGATCCCTACTGTAAGTTTATCTGGGTGACGATGAACCAATGCCTTAATCTGCTCCAACAAATCAACACTGCAATAGAAAGTGGAAAACCCATCATGTATAAAGAAAAATTCCACGTTTATTATTACCCAGGATTCAAATACTCCCAAAAACCAGGAAATCTGGGAAAAAAAATGAAAAAACCCAATAAATATAAACAAATACAAACAGTTTATACATACCTGGAATGGTAAAGATCGCGATTGATTGGGGTAAAAGTTGTGTTAGATTTATCACCATGGACAGATGAGAAAGAAGCAAAAACGAAAAGGAAAAAGAAAGAAATGAGAGAAGAAAAAGAAGAAGAGAAAGCCATATCAAAGCAAGAAATAATAGTATTAACTATTCTTGCTCTATTATTCTTTTTCCTTCTTCTCATCTGATTAGAAAGAAAATCTCATTTCTATGTTTTTCCGGCGAAGACTTGATTTTGCTCCGACGAACGACGATGAGAGATTGAGGGTGAGGAGAGGTGGATTTGTCAGTTTATCATTTGGATTTTTGCACCATATACCCACCACCACTATTCTTTTTTAATTTTTTTTTAAATCTGATTCCGTTGTTGGATGGGAAATAGTATAAAGTATTAAAAAAAAGAAGAAAAAGAAAAGTCTTCGTGGAATGGGCCCACCAACCAACATGGGTCTCTAGTTAAGTTGTAATAAATTCGAAACTCCAACCATAACTCCGGTCCAAAACATATGGCCCATTATCCTATTGGGAAATTTTTCTTCCCGACAGCAAAATCTTGTGCTTCTCTGCTTGGAAATTAAGGCACCATCAGTGTTTAATCATTCAATTTATTTATTATTTGATAGATTTACTCCTCAATCCTGTCCCCCTCCCCCCAAATACCTAAGGCAGAAAAAGATTTACTCCTCAAAATTATTTGTTCCAAATGCAGCTATAATACAGATATGTTCGGAAAAATCCGAGAAGTTCCTAATAACAGTGTGGATTACGCAAAAGGGATTACCATTCTTTAAGCTCTAAATTGGTGCTGACAATATTGTCAGTAGAAATCGAATTCGAGAGCTACACATCTTAACTTTTTTAGAATGAAATCAACCCACAAAAAATACATGAATTTTATCCATGTGATCCCTTTTGAACATTTTCTTATAGTTAAAAAAAAAAAAAATGGAAGGTGTTATTCATTGGTGTTTTTATTTACTTTAAAGAAAACTTTTAAAACTGTTTTTAGAAAAAAAAAAAAATAATAAATACATTAGTTTTCACGGTTTTGTTTTCATAGGAAACACAAACAATTTTTTTTCTAAGATTCAAATATAAAATAGTATTTAGAGATTGAAAAAGGAAGTGTTTCCAATAGATGCTAATATCTAACAATCTGCTGCTGGTTACTAAGTAACTTAACCCGAACACAAATTAACAGATAACAAGTATACATTTTTATCACAGTAAATAAAAATACACAATGGTTCTGTAACAATTATGTTGGAGCTCTCAAATTCTGAAGTGTACAACATGACCTCGATTGTGTCAAATATGTAACTTTAGAAACCTGTATAAGGGCAGTTGAGTGGAGATTATGCAATCGCGATTACGGTGCTTGATTTTCTTCCTAACAATACAAAGAAATTCATGCAGCATAATCGCTATTACATTGCATTACATTATGGCTTTATCATATTTTCTCTCAATTATTATGGCTTGTAGATTAAGTATTCCCTTGTTCCGGAACACAATCTCTTCCAAATTCCGATGCTCGAGTATATAGCATTTCCCTGCGAGAATGAGACCAGAAAATAGGAAGGAGAATATAGGAATCATCAGAATATATGCTTTAAAACAGGCTTTTCAGTTGGCAAGGAATATAAATAACTGATGATGATGGTAGACAGCTCAGAAATGTTGAAGCTTGTTTATGCTTGAACATGTTAACAAGATAGAAAACTAAGAGCAACAATTGCATGTAACTGAAACCGAAAAAATTTGAATCCACAAACCTCAGATTGGCCACGCTTACAGCCTTAACTATCAGTCCATGAAATTGATCCCCAACTTCACCTTGGCAGGAAAATTGTTGCTTGACTACGATTTTAGTGTTTGCTTCATGTATCTAAGTGCAGATCGTAGCATTGCTCTAGCTTTAGTATCTGGTTTGCACCCTGCTAGAATCATTTCTTCATACACAGCCGGTACCTGCAACCATGCATGTACGTCACAGTTGATTCATGATCATAAATAAACATGGATTATCTATCATCATTAGTAATTATGCTGTACTCGCATTTTCTTCTCTTATTCCTCTCATTCTTTATAATGTTTAATGTCTCCGTCTAATAGCTAGAGATTGCAAATTCAAAATGACACAAGGTGAGTTGTTTGAGCACGAGAAATGTAGCCACAAATTTAAGTTATTAGATTAGAAGCAAATCATGTCAGCAGTTGGCAGACAGACAATTTGAAACTGTTACAACTCAAGCTGATTCACTTCAAGCTTACAGAGTTATTTCAAAGTTAAATTCTCTTTAAGGTTCTGAACTTAAATTTCAAATGGAAATATTCAACTCAACTAAGAATGACTTCCAAAATAGTCAGGGCTGAAAATATGAATTTAATCATATTCTACTCCATTTTAGTACTACATTCCATTTGCTAGAAGTAGTGACAATATTGTGTTTTGATTAACATAAAAGGTTCTATACCTCATGAAACTTATCAACGCGGATCAGAGCTTTCATAAGTGTCGTATATGTTACCACATCCGGCTTTACATCCTGTAGTTACAGCAGCCGGTGGACATGTTATGATATGACTCCAGAAATTATAGTTTCAAAATAAGCAAGCGGATATTCTGAATAAGAAATTAACCAGGGTACTTACATTTTCCTTCATGTACTGCAGCACCGCAAAAGCTTCAGCGTCTCTCCTATCCTCACCAAATGCATTGATCAAGGAATTAAGAGCTAAAAGACTAGGCGTTAGGCCATCTGCTCCCATTATTCTAAATGCATTTACTGCTTGCTCAGATAAACCCTACGAGGAAATAAGATGGAACACTATTAGTGACTAAAATTAACAGTTTGTCGATTAAAGGCTAAAGCACAAAATATAGTTAGGCTACGAAGTCGTCCATTGTGAACAAGGAAGGCTTATCTTCAGACATTTATACTAATATATTCTTTAGCAGTTATATACGAAAAAGTGATTTCTGCATCATGTTTAGTAGTCTAACAAAATATAGAAACAAATAAAGTTTGTAAATTAATCAAGAAAACTGTAAGAAAAATTGCCTCCGAAGGTGGTTATATGCAGTTATAATAAGTTTTGAGGTAATGGCATACCCTTTGTGCATAGGCATTTATCAAGGCATTGTACATAGTGGAGGATGGTTTGAATCCAGCAGATTTCATATCTTCTAGGCACTCAATTGCATCATTAAACCTTCCAGACTGCCCATAAATATCAACGAGGGTAGTATACGTTACAACGTTAGGCAACAAACCCAGGCTCTGCATTTTCCCCATCAACCTTTTCACATCATCCCATCTCTGCTGCTCCCCATATGAATTGATCATAATATTAAATGTGGTGGTGCAAGGTGAATAGCCTTTTTCCATCATTTCCTCAAACAACTCCTCTGCTGTATCATGTCGACCGGCTTTACAGTGACAATCTATAAGTGTATTCCAAGTAACTGTATCAGGTTTTATACCCTCAGAAAGCATCCTATCGAAAGTAGTCATTGCATGATCAAGGCAATTGAACTTGCCAAAAGTATCAATCATCACATTATAGAAATGCCTATCAGGCTTCACTCCAAGGCTCTTCATTTCCCTCAGAACCTGAAAGGTTTTTTGCCATTCCCCTCTATCGCGATAGCTAGCTAAAATTCTACTGAAAACATACGAGTTAGGCATCACATCGCTTGCTTCCATTTCCTTCAACACAATCCTTGCACTTTCCCATCTTCCTGCATTACCATAAGCATCAATTAACAAACTATACGTACGTTCATCAGGCGAAACCCCACTTTTCTCCATCTCTGAAACAATAAATTCAGCATCTTTAAGCAAACCAGCTTTCACATATCCTTTAAGAAGTGCATTATAAGCTCTAGTCCTTGGTGTCAATCCATTATCTTTCATTTCTTCAAAAATAGCTTCAGCTTCCACAGTCCTACCGGAATCTCCCAAAGCCGAAATCACTGCCACAAGAGTAGCTGTTCTAGGACTCAATCCATTACCTTGAACCATACCCAGAAACTCCATAGCTTTGCTTGGATCACCAGCCTTAGCAAAGCCTATGATTATATCATTCGATAGCTGAATATCAAGCTCAAGCTTATCACACTCAATTTCGTTGTAAATCTTCTGCAACATCACAGAATCTATTCTGTTTGATCTCGTAAGAGACCGGATAATCAAGCTGTAATTAACGAAATCCGACGGGTAACCGTCTTGACGCATTCTAGAAATTAAATTCAGCGCCTTTTCAAGATCGTTATTCCGTGCACACGCGTTGATTAAGGCATTGTAGGTTAAAGGAGATAAGGTCTGCTTCTGAGAAAGCAAAAACGCTTCGTATAACTTCTCTGACCGGCCAAGGGCGTGGATTAGAATAGAATACAGTAGCTCGTAGGAGAAACAGAGGTTATGCTTCTGAAGCCATGAAACGACGGCGTATGCTAAGCCAATTGAAGACGAAGAAGAGCAGAGAGATTTAAGAAGAGAGTGCCAAAGTGGACCTGGAACAGCTCGGTATTTCTCTGTGAGTTCTAATTCCTTGGCGTCCAGTGAACTCGGTGATGTTGACTCAGAATCGAGCGGAGATGTAGAAGATGAAATTTTTTCCGACAAGAAGTTAAGAAGCGTAGTGAAGTCATAACGGCGGTTGTGGAGAGCGAGAATGTCGCCGACGTCGTTATTATCCAGTCGTTTCTTTAAAGAGGCGGAAGGGTCAGCCAAATTGGCTGTGATGGCCGAAATCGTAGTTGCTGAGGAGGTGGCGAAGCGTGGCAGGTGGAAGATAAGCTGGTGGTGGAGACGGTGGTACCGGTGAAGTATTGGAGGAGGATGAGGAATATGAAAGCGCGTCGGCGTATGTGGTGGCAAAAGGAGCATGTTAAGCTTATCCAGGAAGAGAGAGTTACTGAAATTGACAGAAGAGTAGTGTTCCGACGAAGGAGGAGGAGGAGGAGGAGGAGGTTGGGTCTGGTTTATCGGGTTTGGATCGTTTATGGTGGGTGACGGGTGAAAGTGACCGTTGCAGATTTTTTATTTTTCTCAGTACGTACAGGTCATACGGTGTCGTCTGGAGATAAAAAAAAAAAGGGAAATATGCCTCAAATGAAAACGGTGTCGCACGTGCTCTATAAAAATTGACAGAAATCCTACCAAAACCCTCTTCAAACCCTTGCCGCTATTTTGCTTGCAAAGCAGAAGCGTCTGGTCTGCAACTTGCAGAATTGGAAGATCAGAGACGATCTTCTCAGTAGCTATGGGAGGGTCTAGGGTTCAAATTAACAAGTCTCATAAGTCTCGATTTTCTTCAAAATCGTCTCGGAACCTTCACAAGACATCTTTAGAAGGTGTTTTTTTTACCTCATTCCAAAATCTTCAATTGTTCTTCCTGCTTAAATCAAAATAATGTTGTATTTCGATCACTAAAGGTCCGTTCTTTTGTTTTCTTTGCATTAGATAGGAGTAGAATCGCAAAATCAGAGCGTAATGTCGCCAAAGGAGCTCGAGCTGCTCGAATTCAACGTAACAAAATGGTATATTTTTCATATTCTGATATTTCTCTTTTACTTTTTTCTTATATGATTTGCGAAAAATATGTGTTTGTTATTTTATCTTATGCCCAAAATTTTGGTTTTGTAGTTGCGGGAACAGAAGAAGGCTGCCCTTTTGAAAGAGAAAAGGGCTACTAGTGGATCATCAAGCCCTCCTCGTATAATTGTAAGTATCTTTTGGGGGTTTTCTTTTTCTCCACTGGGAAAAATAATATGTTGACCTTGCTAAGCTGTTGCCTGAAAGTTTATGCTTTATTTGTTTCTTTAATGTAGGTTCTATTTGGGCTCTCTGCGTCAGTAAACGTAGATTCACTTGCAGAAGATCTTCTGAAACAATTGTCTCCTAATGGTACGGGGTCTTCAACAGTTGCATCCTCGGAGTACAAATTGAGGGCAACAGTAAGTTCAAGTCTATGGAGGCAGTGATAGGTTGCTTCCTACTAAATGGCAGCATATTTCTTTGATATTAAAATTTAGGCATTTTGCTTTTTCTATTTTGACATGACATTGTGAAGACAGATTTTCAGTGTGAACTTCCTTTGTGTTATGCTGTCAGGTTTCAAAAATATCATTTGTTGGATATGTCTTAGAATGTTACTGAATTTCAATCTTATCATTAATCTATCTTAGGTGTTGAAAGCACCTCATGGGGTTTTGTTACCTTGTATGGAAATGGCCAAGGTATGAAAGTGCGCGCCCCCCCCCCCCCCCCCCCCTTTCTCTCTCTCTCTCTCTCTCTTTTGTGGCCTAAATGTTCCTCAATCTTTACTTCAATGCTTTTGATCTTTGACCTTTCGAACTTTATCTGGTTTTCAGGTTGCTGATCTGATTGCTTTTGTGGCATCAGCTGACGGAGAAAGTGATTCTGACTATATTGATTCATTTGGAAGTGTATGCTTGTCTGTGTTTAGGTCAATCGGTTTGCCAAGCACTTGTGTCTTCATTCGGGTGAGTTCGTGATAATTAAACTGATCTTGTATTTTCATATTTGTTAGATTTCTAGAGGATGTTTGGCATTTGTTATTGCAATCGCTTGGGGTGAAAAATTGTCCTCTTTTTTCTTTTTTCCATAGGATCTACCTACTGAGCTGAAAAGAAGAAATGATGCGAAGAAGATTTGCTCTACCATGCTTGCTGGTGAATTTCCCGAGGATTGCAAGTTTTATCCCGCAGACACAAAAGATGAATTGCACAAGGTAGAGTATCGATTTCTTGAACAAGCTATGACTTTTTTTTTTTGGAATTGAAGTTTTTATGGATACTGAAAATGAATTGCATTGATGTACTGTTTCTGATGCCTATCTTCTGCAGTTGTGCTTAAATTACCATCATACTTCTTATTCCTTCCTGCATGTTTATTTCAGTTCTTGTGGCTATATAAGGAGCAAAGGCAAACATTACCTCACTGGAGAAACCAACGGCCTTATCTCATGTCCCAAAAGGTGCATATTTTACTTCTAAACTATTTTGTTCCGAGTAAAAGTGTAGCTTGCTTTGGGGTAGCCGGTAGCACCAATAGGAAGTAAGTCTACTTAGGATTTACAAGATAGAGGAGTTTAACCCAAGATGAATGCTTACACTATCCAGTGACATTATACTGACACCAAGATGAAGCAAAATGGTATAATAACACAAAATAGTTTGATAAGTACATTCACCACTGAGCCTTGCTACAGCTATGAATGTATTAAATATGATGAAGAAGATAAGAAAGCAAGCTAGCTTATTTAATCTATATTGTCAAAGAGATTTTCTTTAAATATTGCCTATGTATCTCTGTTTAATATAAATCACCTGTTCTGCATCCTGATCATACCTTTAGTGTCAATTGTTTTATGCTTGATATGGGGATGCATTATAGGTCGACATCATAGCAGATGATTCAAATTCAGAAAAATGTACCCTTCTCCTTACTGGTTATCTGCATGGCCGCAGCCTCTCAGTGAACCAACTGGTAATATGTCATCATATAGCCTTTTTTGTGCTTGACATTGCACTACCTTTCATGGTTTGACGGTGCCATATATGATATTCCTCAACATCAGGTTCATGTTTCTGGTGCGGGAGATTTTCAACTGCAGAAGCTAGAAATTTTGAAGGATCCTTTTCCTCTCAATCCAAGAAAAGAATCAGATGCAATGGATTCTGATGATCTGATAAATGCTGAGGTATTGTATGCTACGCGAAATAGAAAGTAAAGAAGCATATTGATTGGAAATAGTAATCACATAATTTCTTCATAATTGTGCTTTAATTCATGTGTTCCCTCTTTGTTACTCACCTTCTCGAAATCATTAAAAAGGCATCATTATTTTGCTCTTTGGTGAATTTAGTTTGCTTTCTCTTTGTTCTTTCGTATTGGCATGATTTTTATGACCAATGAAGATGAAATGGCACATCTATATTTTCATATGATGTGACCATCATAATTGCTGTTGTTACTTTGGATTAGTTTTACAATAGGGAGTTTGGTTCACTTGATTTTCATGTTTTTTCCTATGATCTGTATGCATGATTCAAACACTATCCTATCACTTATTACAGGTTGTTCGTTCCATGGATCCAGATTCTTTGACCCAAGAGCCCTTGCTTGTTGAGAATGTGCCTGATCCTCTTGTGGGAGAACAGGTAACTTGAACAGGCATAAACTGCTTTTCTCTTAATTATTTTTAAAAAAAGTTTATTGATGTTGGCAATCATTGTTAACTTATATTGCTATCTATAACATTGTTATTCCTCATCAGACATGGCCAACAGAGGCAGAGATGGCTGAGGCTGATACAAATCAGAAACAAAAAAGGCTGAAGAGGAGAATTCTTCCTCGAGGTACTTCAGAGTACCAGGTCTGTGTTCGTATAATTCAAATTAATTTGTATCAATTTTTCACTATTCCTAAATTTTCTTTTGCGTCAAGTCCCCTTTTGATAACATCAAATTGCCAACTGAAACTCTTGTAGGCGGCTTGGATTGTGGATGATGGTGATGATGAGGATTCAGACAGCGGCAGTGATGCTGATGATGGCATGGTACTGGATGAAACAGAGAGTTATGGTCCACAAGGAGAAGATGCTGATAACTCAGAATTTGATGATGATCAAGCTTCCGTAGACCTTAGGAACTCTGATGAGGAAACTGAAACTGATTCAGTGATGATGGTGAGTCTTAAATAATTTAACAGTTTGATGATCTGTTAGAAATGTTACTGGCATTCCTTTTTCTTGCAGGATGCTGAAAACTTAACAAGGGAGCAGATAGAAGAGGAGATTAAAAAAATTAAAGAAGCACATGCGGAAGATGAGGGTAAGTCTATTATTGCTATGATTATTATTACTTGAACTGAAGTTTAAAATGGTTTTTCTTTCATGTTTATGTTTTCTTTTTCTTTGAAACACTATCCAAGTAGATAAGTTGATTGTGTAATTTCTAATATTAATTTTTTTCCCCTTTTTCAGAATTTCCAGATGAAGTGGAAACTCCATTGGATGTTCCTGCAAGAAAGCGTTTTGCCAAGTATAGAGGTCTCAAATCATTTAGGACCTCCTCATGGGATCCCAAAGTAATAAAGAAGTTATCTTGTCATTGTGTTTATTTTGACATATTTCAGATTATGGCATCATGTTATTTTTGGAATGCAGGAGACACTTCCTCCAGAATATGCCAGAATTTTCGCATTTGATAATTTTGCAAAAACCCAAAAACATGTTTTTGCAAAGGCCCTGGCAATGGACGAAGAGAACAGGGATGACTGTGTATCAGTGGGTCATTATGCAAGGCTTCACATCAAGGAAGTACCTACTGCTGTTGCTTCCAGATTATGTTTACACGGCAAGACAGGGCCTGTGATTGCTTGTGGTCTTTTTCAGCACGAGTCTAAAATGTCCGTCCTCCATTTCAGGTATATTATATCTCAGTTTCTGTTAAGTACTAGTTTCCCTTTTTTTTTTTCTTGAAAAGATATTTGCTTCATTTTCTTTGTCTCACTGTTGGAGCCTTTCATTTTCTGCAGCATTAAGAAGCATGATTCTTATGATGCTCCCATCAAATCCAAAGAAGAACTAATATTTCACTTTGGTTTCCGGCAATTTGTTGCAAGGTACTGATATTAAACACAACTACTGTATTTGCTACCATTCTAGAAATTTGTCACGATTTTTTTTGCTTTCCAGGCCAATATTTTCCACTGACAACATAAATTCGGACAAGCACAAGATGGAAAGGTTTCTTCATGCAGGACGCTTCTCCATAGCATCAATTTATGCTCCAATTTCTTTTCCACCTCTTCCTTTGGTAGTCTTGAAGCGTTCTGAAGGAGGTGCTGCCCCCACTGTTGCTGCTGTTGGTTCCTTGAGAAGCATTGACCCTGACAGAATAATATTAAAGAAGATTATATTAACTGGGTAAGGAGTTCTCATGACAATAATCATTGATTTCCAACATATTTCTACCACAATCATTCATTGAAAATAGTTCCACGAATCCTTTACAATCTTCCAGTGGTGTGCTAATCCATGTGTTACTCTTATTCAATTTGCAAGATTTAAAATAGGAAAAAACCCATATGAACAGACAGCATTAGTGTATGAATTTTTTACATCCAAAACAACATTAGCTTGGGCTTGGGATCTTTTCATGGAGTTATTAATGTTCTACTGGGGATCTTTATATTAAAGTTGAATGTAGTTTGGATATTCTCATTTGTTGAACTATCTGATGCAGCTACCCTCAACGAGTGTCAAAATATAAAGCCTCGGTTCGATACATGTTCCATAGCCCAGATGACGTAAGATGGTTCAAGGTAAGACAATCTCCACTGCAAGTTTATGCCATTTTCACTTCTTACATTTGGAGACAGCTGATGCTTTGTCAAATGTTGTTCTGTTATCCTGAATTGATTCGATTCACGTCATTACTGATGCTTGCAGCCTGTGGAAGTATGGACCAGATGTGGCCGTCGTGGTCGCATCAAGGAACCTGTCGGTACACACGGTATGATTCTTAATTACTTTCTTTTAAGTTGTTTTAGAATCTCATTTATCCATGGATTTTGATGGCATTTCAGAAGATAACTAAATGTCTCTTCTGCTTTGTATCCAGGAGCAATGAAATGCACCTTCAATGGAGTTCTTCAGCAGCATGATACAGTCTGCATGAGCCTGTACAAGCGTGCATATCCCAAGTGGCCAGAACATAGGTTCCTAATTCTCGATGCCTGATCAGACACAATATCTGATTCTGGCATCCTTATTTATCACGAGATACAAAAGGTTGTCTGTGTGGGAATGAAGCACTGGTTCAGATTTGTAAGTTCCAATTCCATTTTTACTAGGGAAGTTAGAAGATTGTAGCTTTTTACTGCTTTCATTTTTCATTCTCCTTTTTTTGTGGCTGTTATTACATTTCACCTGTAGTTGCAAAGCAAGAGTTGGGAATAGAAGTAGAGATGAAAACTGAAGTAAAACACACAAGCTTTGCCTTTTTGCTATTATGGCATGCTTGCTTGTTAATTTATTTATATACTATGAAAATGAAATTTGCAAAGTGTAAAAAAGTTTAACTAACTTAGCTAAAGCATTTTTGTATTCTCTTATTCTTATGATAATATTATAAACTACTAATATATTTTTATTTATTATGTGGTAAGAACATAGATTAAATGAGATTTTAATGAAGGAATTTAAGCTCAATTAAGACAAAATTAACAATACTTGGTATAACTCTACATTAACATAAATTTCATTCATAGTGTAGATTCTATCATTATTCTTAGTTTGAGAAAAACACACTATAATTGAGAAAAAAAAAAAAAAATATTATTCCAAAACTGGAGATGGATCAATAGAAGCATATTTATGAACCTCTTTCTCCAAAAAATAAAGCTCCTCTTCATCCGAAATTATCCGTGCTTCAACTCCTCCGTCTTTTCTTTTCTTCTATCCATCAAACAAACTACATTCCTATAAGGACGCAATTCTGAATAATCCTCTGCATCAGGTTGCACCAGAGTAGCTACCCATATGGCCTTTCCCCACCCAAAATCAATGTCATACACACCAAAGTTACACAAGCTACTAAACGACACAAATTCTGCCGTTTCGTTCCTCAATTCTCCAATCTCTTTGCTTCCATCGTAATGTTGTTTAACATTTCTTAACTTGTTTAGGGAAATTATCAACTTGTCTTATTACTTTTCTGAGTTGATTCACTGAGTCACTCAACTTATTCTCTTCCTGCACGATTCCTACAAAGTTCCCCATTGAATGTTCTGGCAATGGTGGCTTCCCTTTTCGCCGGAAATTTACTGCATGGTAAACGCCAGTTGTTTATCAATACCTGTTTTCTTCTTCAAAGAAGCTATGGGAGATTTGCTAAGCATTACGGTGACAAGCTCGACACGAGTAGGATTATTAATAGCTTTTGCTTTAAGATTAGCAATGGTGGATTCATTAAACACAACTCTCTTGGTTACGCATTTTCCTTTTTTAGTAAAAGGGGGCAAATATAGTATCATACACAGTTGCTTCTTTTGGAAATTCAGGATTTTGCGGGAAAATGGATTCTCCGTCCAAAAAAGGGTATTTCGAGGGAGCAGTAGTAGCAGCAGAAGCAGTAATAGTAGCAGCAGAAGCAGCCCAATCTTTAAGAAACAAGAACACAATATTTGCATTGCAGACCATGTGAGTAACATACATACCAATGGCAAATCCGCCGCATGCATAGGCGGTTTCTTGAATCAAAGCCACCGGCGAACCAGGAGGAAGTTCCAATCCATGAGTTACATTTGGTAGAAATTTGTAGTGTGGCATTAAATCAAGATGAGTGAGATGTTGAGATAAAGCAATGTTGGATTTAGCTTCTGTAACAAACACCTTCATCATTACAATCAATGGAAAATCTATCTTTAACTTTTCCAGCAAGTGGGTAAAAGCGAGATAAAGATTCAGACAAGTATTGCTTTAAAAGTTGTGTTCTTTGGGTAATTTTGTTTGTTTCTTGGGAGTCTTGGTAGAAAAGAATGGTGGGAAAATAGGGAGATGCTCGTAATTGATCTAGTAAAGAGATTTTGTAGGTTTTAAGGTGAGGAGGTGTTGGCGAAGAAGGAACAATGCAGGTTTTGGAAATTATTTCAACCTCCATTTTGCTGCTAATTAATATGGAAATAAAAGAATTTTGAGATGATGTATATATATATATATATATATTAGCTAGCATTAAATTAACTATATATGTGAATGGCGTGCTTAATACATATTAGTATTAATTAAAATATTTTAACATTTATTATAATATTAATATTAATTAATTAATTTCATTTACATAGTAGATTCAACAATTGCCTACCATAAATAATCATTATTCTTAATTTGAGAAAAATACATTTATGATAATGGAGAAAATAAACAAGGACACTGATTGCGACCAGCAATAAATGTGCTATTACCTTTTATTGTCTTTACTGAGTAATAAGATCGATTAGAGTAGGTCGCATTTTGCAGAATATAATTATATATTTTAAATTATACATAACTTTAAAATTTAACAATTCTAAATATTTTATGTTTAATTTATAAAATAAAAGTCAAATTTTACAAAGCGCGATATCTTAAAATTAATCTTAATGCTTAATACATACTCTTTCATCATATGTTTAACATTAATTAACTAACATATGTTTCATTTACATCGTAGATTCAACAACTGTGTATCATAAATAATCATTATTCTTAGGGGGCGTTTGGTTCGCGCAGGAGAAACGGAATGGAATCAGGAAAGGGAAACAAGGAGAAAGGGAAACAGGGAATCGAAATACATTTCCCTGTTTGGTTATGATCCAGAAACGGAATGGTTTGCCCCCTAATTCCCTTTGTAACTATTTGGTTTGAAGCAGAGAATCGGAATCAGAATTATTATTATTATTATTATTTATGTATTTATTTATGTATTTATTATTATTATTATTATTATTATTATTATTTTTCATTATTTATTTATTATTATTATTATTATTATTTATGTATTTATTATTATTACTATTATTATTTATTATTATTTTAATTTATTATTTATTATTAATAATATTTATCTTATTATTATTATTATTATTATTATTATTATTATTATTGTTTATTTTTATTATTATTAATTATTAATTATTAATTATTATTATTATTTATTTTATTATTATTTATTATTATTAATAATAT
>CATIWJ010337392.1:0-14209 GCA_949640765.1 Croton laevigatus | reverse complement strand
TCTTCAGTCAGTTCTTTAAATTCTTCTTCTTCTATCGTTCTTTTCAGGAAAATGGTAGTTTTGATGAGCAAGCAACTCACTGACACAGATATTTCAGTTCAACTGGAAATTCCCAATGATTGTTTGTTGGTTTCCCAGTTTTCTGTTGGTGAATTTTCAATGATCTTTCGAGCTGCAGACTACCATGGACGGATATGGAACTTTCAAATAACCAATCCAAATTCTTGGGTTGCTAAACCTCAACGTCCGATTCTTCATGGAGAGTCTGAGTGGCTTCGATTTGTAAGAGAAAGAGGTTTAAATATGGGTGACAATATCACTTTTAGTAGGAGACAAGATATCAAAAATGGCATGCTTCAGAACTATATTACCATCAGAAATGAAGTTTTGGCTGGGGTATATAAACAAACAATAACACAATAATTTCTTTCCCAAAACTTTTTTTTTTTTTTCAACTTACTTTTTTAGTTTAGCTTTTATGATCGATTGGTATAAAGATATTGTTGCCACGTAAATAAGAAACTGATCTATTTGATGTGGGTATTTTGTTCATAATCTTTTTCTAATTTTTAATACTACTGATCAGCCTGAACCTGAAGAAGAGCTTGAATATGAACAGTCTGCACATGAAGAACAGCCTCTCCTTCCAACTTTATACATAAATAAGGTAATTAATAGTAGATACTTTAATTTTTATGCTGTCGTTAATTTGGCTGGAGACTATGTTTTGTGCTTAGAAGCTGAACATGGAATTTTGCAGGAAAATAAGGAAATCCTGACAAATTTTAATTCTTCTGCACCACTTTCAACTGGGACTGATTACTTTAGTGGCATTGAAATCGAACAAGGAAATGATCGCAATGACAATAATGACCCTAAATGGAAGGTCCAAACTAAACTCTCTGTCAACTTTTTTCATCTTTTTAGAGACAATAGGCCCTTAAGTGACCGAAAAAACATTATAGACTAGACGGCAGGATTGACCCGAAGTTTTTGTGATTGATAAAAGTCGACTCAAGACCTCCCACTTTTACGACTTCCGGACTTCTGTAAAACATAGAAGGACCAATCAAGCGACATACTGATTGAATTGGTGGAGAGCTAAAATTGTTACTTAATTACAAAACTATACTCAAGATAGTTAATTTATTTGTTTCTTTCTTTTGTTTATCAGGTGGTGGAGCAAATATTTTCTGTAACCAACTTCAGTGTTGAAGCTTCAACAATAGTGTTAGATCAGCTTTCTTCAACAAAAGCCTCAATTTTCTTGCCAATATGTATGGGAATGTCATATGCAGGACTGTTAATTTGCATCTTTGAATTTATGATCCCTCCGAGATGGAATAGCAATGGAGCCAGTTTCAGTACAAAGTTGATATTAGCCTTTTGTGGGGTTGGTCAATGCATTCTTGCAACAATTAGTTATTGTTTATTTCTTAAGAATGGTCATAATCCAATACAATTATCAGTTTTTGCTGGCATTTTTGCTTTTGGTCAAATGTATCATAAATTGTGGGGATTTTAGATACAGAAATTACAGATAACATGCAGGTTCAACTACAGGGTTAGCATTTGATGTTTAGCCAATATGGCAGATTTCTATTTTGACTTCTTTAGGTTAGTGCATGTAATTATACTATCAAATAATTGCAGTTTTTGTATTCATTCATTCCAATAATCACCTACATTAGGTCGAAAACCTAGCTCAATGCTCAATTGGTTAACATGCTGGCCTACTAGAACTAATAACCTGAATTTGACTCCCACTCCTCCCCCAAAACACAAGCACCAACACCCCTGGGGCGCGAGCGTGCCTATGTAAAAAAGAAAAAAACTACTTCCATTGTTGGGATATTAACCAAATTTAGAAATCTCAGAATTTAATCATAAGCAGCCCAAGGCATCCATAGCAGCAATGGCGGACCCAAAAAATATATATAGGGTAGCTAAAATTAAATTAATATAATAACCCCAAAAAATATATTAATAAATTTTAAGTGTTTATAATTATAATGCAACTATTTTTCATATTCTAAAATCGTCGTATGTTCAAAACTAAAAAAGTTTAGCATACATCCATATATAAAATTACAATTTAAAAAAATCATATTTCAACTAAATTTATCATAAACATCTAATTATTAATATATCATAATCACATTCAAAATTAAACAAACAAAGAAAAATTCAAATTAATAAAAAAACTATTGAACATTGGTTTTAGAGTTTAATTTTGCAATTGAATTAATTAAAGTAAAAAATTGAACTTTATGAAATTGGAAAGTGAAATACATTTTCAAATTGAATTTGAAGGTAATAAAGTTGAAATTAAAATGGGTGAATTTGAGTAGTTATTGGCCAAAACCAATAAAAATTCTTTTAAAAAAAACAAAACCCAATGAAATTGTAAACTAAAAAGTTTTGGGTGAGGGTAAGCTTGAGTCTACCCTTGTCTCTAAGTGGGTCTGCCACTACATAGCAGCAAGAGCTACTCCAACAAATTCATATCTGCTAAGGAGAATATTTTACAAGATGATCTAAGAAAAGGAAAGAAATATATGCTTGCTGGTAAAAGCTTAATCCTAATATCTAAACATTAATCAATCAGAATGTCAAATCAAAATCTTTGTTTCAGGTTTTTCAATTAACAAGTTCAGTTAATGAGGAATTAAGATATCCAAATCAAATCCTACTTCCGTTCTAAATTAAATGAGATTTTAGAGCAAATTGTCGTTCTTAAATAAGTAAAACTTTTGGTATTTTTGGTTGAATTAAGACTAGTTTGCTCTTTGTCTTGTAGTGTATGTAATTTATTTTTAGTGCATGTGGGGTCAACTTTTATAATGAGTGGATGTGAATTAATTAGTTTTTAGAGTAGAATGGGAAGAAAATTATAGGAAAAAATGAAGATGAATAGTAAAATCTCAATAGTTCTCAAACGGAAGTTGTACTTCTGGCTTTTTGGCAGGTAATTCTATTAGCTGGTGACCAAAAAAAAATCCATGGATATGTATCCATTAGTAGATTATATATCGACTACTTTAATTATATAATCAAGGCTTTATACAGAATCAACTAGACAGAAAAGACAATTTGATGGGTTGGGTTAGGTAGATTAAAGTATTTTTAGGTTAGTTATAAAGTATTATTACTGTACTTAAAGTTATATATAAATAATACTTTAATATGTCTAACTCAACCCATCAAACTACCAACACCAAACTTGAATCTAAACGGAGGTAGTAACTTCTAATTGTAACACCCCATCCCGACTTCCGTAAAAACCGTGACGGAGCATCACACTCTATTAAATATATTAACTAAAAACAACTAATTAAGAAATTAATATTTATTTATTAAACATCAAACTTACAGTATTCGAGGGTCAACTACTTAATTTTGTAAATATTTATTTACAAAATATTTACAAAAGTCGTAATATATATATATATATATATATGCCAAACTATAATTGTACAAAATATTACATAATCAAAATCACTTCTCGGCAAACTTCTGATGAACGGCAGATCAGCACTCTCCTATCTAACTATTCCTTATCCTATGAGTCACAGCACATAACTCGTTGAACTTGATTGCTCAATGGGTACTTTATTTATTTAACAAAATATAAAACAACAAATTCCAAATCCATTATCAATTAAACTCAATAAATAATTTTTATAGAAATACCAATTTATTTCTCAATAAAATTATCAATATATATTTACTGTCTGTTTGACTTATTCTTTATTAAATACAAATAATATTTATCATTTTCTAATCTCAGATTCAAAATTAATTTTCAAAATTCATAATATTCTCGCTCTACAAAGTATTACGGTGGACTAATGAAGGTAAGAAAAGTTTATCGCCGGAACGTGTATTCCTGTATTCACCGGAACATAGGTTCATGTATTCGTCGGAACGTAGGTTCTTGTATTATTTTGGACATCGGTCCCTTAATTTTGTAGCTGCTAATATGATATCATACTCCTATCAAACACTAATTTTGTCCGACTAATAAGTAGAACTTATAATTTAGTTAAATAATTTATGATGTAATTCCGACTATTAGCTTTTTATACAATAAATAAAATGCCGCAATTTATTTCATAAAAATATCATAACGCAATCAATAAAAGATTTACAGGCAATAAAAAACAATAATATGTCCGAGTATCCAACGCAGTTAAATACTTAAAGTATCAAACCTGTTTAAAAGCTCCGCTAATCTCTTCTTCATTTTTTTTTTCTTTTCCTATACAATTCCTGCATATTCAATATTCAACTATCAACTTAATCAATATCATCAACCTCTCCTCTACCCCTACCACATCATCCCCTAGCTCATATATTTACATATTATTAATCAAAAGCTCATCTCTACTCTCTCTATAAATTTCCCGTTTAATCTTCCCTTTGACGTTATAATCCTCTTATATCATCTTACAATTAACTCTTCAAAAGAATAATAAGGCACTTAAGATGAGTTCTTACTTTGATATAAAGTTCCTTCCTTCAATATACTTGGATCTAATTTTAGAAATTCTCTTAGTCTTTTCTCTATTGATAGCTAATGAGAGAGAACGTGAAGAAATGAAGAATAGATAAATGAAGCTCCACC
This sequence comes from Croton laevigatus, assembly GCA_949640765.1. Classification (NCBI taxonomy): domain Eukaryota; kingdom Viridiplantae; phylum Streptophyta; class Magnoliopsida; order Malpighiales; family Euphorbiaceae; genus Croton; species Croton laevigatus. The sequence goes on along the minus strand of CATIWJ010337392.1, from coordinate 9,582 downwards.
ACTTTTCTTTTCTTATTCCCATTCTGGTAATTTTTCAACTTAAAATTTATATCAACATCCTCATCACTATGGTTACGTGGCTTTGCCACAATTTCTCATTATTATTTCCCTTTTTATTTTTTTAAACCAAACGCCACTAATTCATTTCATGGATATGACATGTGGCAACATATGTCTTACTTCTAAATAATACCCAAACTCTTCCTCAACCTCAATTCAACGCTTAAAGTTTATCTTAATTTTTATTTGGTCCTTTAAAAAGGCAAAATACCCTTTTAATTCTTAAACTTCTATTTATATTATATCCTAATTTAACTAATTTGCTTCTAGTCCTTTAAATTTTATACTAGTTCAATTAAATCCTTTATACTAATTTCTGATTTTATTTTTTTATTATTTCTTTATTAAATAAAACTTATATTTTTTTTATTATTGTTCTCAATTAAATTGCACTTTACCCAAATTGTGATTCTGCCACTCCGACACGTCCTTGACAATCGAGAATGTGACACTAATCATGTGAGTTAGTGCGTTCATCGTGGTTAATATATATAACAGCAAACTAGGCACTACAGACTACGAGGTTCCTTGTGAGTAGTACCTTCATTGTTAGTATAAATAACAGCAAAATAGGCCGATATACCATGCCCGCAATTTATATCTGGTCCAAAATATATCATTATCAAGGTAGAATGTATCACCTGCTGTAGCGATACAGTCCTTGTCTCGCCAAAATTAGAAACAAGGAAATGGCATCTCATGATGTTGCTCTTTGTAACTCATTTTGAGGTTTCTCTTCACGTAACAACAACCGGATCATACATCCGATTACCTCATTATCAACGACACTTGCATCCTGTCCGACATTATGGACATGTGAAACACATTATTCCTCTAAAGAAAAACATATATGAAATACTACAAGTGCAAAAAACAAAACCACATGCGCAGACTTGAATTATTACCTTTGCCTTTTGGATAAGCTCCTTCAATAGAGAATGAAAAGAGCAAATCGAAGTTGCTTAAACAAAGCAGCATATTGAGCTGGGGCCAAGAGCTTTAACCATCCATCTATGATGACCAATCCTGTCTGCAAATGGAAATTGAGAAAAGCAACAACTATTTAATATTTTACTCACTGTGAGCAAGATGAAGAAATTCTCAGTGGACAAAGATACGGAAGATACCTGATGCTGAATGTTAATAATGCCACCAAAAAGAAGGGAGATACGAGGGAAGTATCCCGCAGAAATACTTTGTTTGTGTCAATCTGAAAATTCAAAAAGATATGCCACATAGTAAGCTTGATGTTTCAGGCACTAAGTACTTATGTTATTCTTGAAACCCCCAGGATTTACTGCAATGGGATCACCACGAAATAGACATAATATGGAGACATCTGAAATAGCTCACTGTGCAGTGACCCAGTACTAAATTTCCTAACCTTCTCAAGGAAAACAATAAATGGGTGTTTAAAACCTTCAACTCCACTATTGATTGAAGAAGGGTGAATGTGAACTTCTCTTCTTCTGTCGTACCAGACAGGATGACCCTTACTAGACTGCTTAAGTCTGTTAGTAGCTGCTGCAGTAATGCCATATGCAGTGGCAGCCACATTGAGGTACAAACCCGCACATAGAATTGCCTGCAAGAATAAAAATGGCTTAATTTGTTATCTAAAACCAAAGAAAAACTCCCTTGTATAATTTCCAAGTTCATTTTCATATGTTTAAGAAATAAAAGATACTGGAAATAGAAATCTAAATAAATAGGTCTGTTTTCACTTTTTAAAAGCTAAACAATTTTTTCAAATATAGGTGACTATATATACAAAAATATCATATCGGCAGTACCTTCACGATTGAGGACTGATGTGCCCGCTAAATGATGTTTCGAAAGATACACTCCACCACTAATAATTTTACTACAATATTGGTATTTCACTTTTTTATTATTTGTTTTAGGAATTTCAAAACAATGCATCCATGTTATATCATTTTTATTAATCAGTGTATTTTTTCTTAGAGTTCCACTTCCCAAATTATTATTGGATGTCATGTCATATTGAAAAACTATTATGAAATTATGAGCAATTCACAGCATTCAACTAAAAAAAAAGTCATTTAATTTAATATCCTATAATTATAACAATATAAAAAAATCATAAAAAAATCAGTAGAAATACATGTCGGCAAAAATAAATAGATATATATACGAAATAAATACAGATGGAGAGAGTGAATCTCAAATACAAACTGCTTCCGCTGTCTAGGGTTTGATTGTGACTCAAATATATTATTCAAAATTATATTTGGCATTGCTTTGTTGCTTTATATAATGCTATTACCTCCGTTTTCATAATATGTTTACATTTCTATTTTTGGGTTTTTTTTTTTTTTGAGTTGTTTATATTTACATTTATAGTAAGTTTTGTAATTATTTATTATTATTAGTATTAGTGAAAAAATAAATTTTTAAAGAATTAGTAATTATTTATTATTATTTCTGTATTGGTATTAGTAAAATAATAAATATAAAAATATGAGGAAAATAGAGGTAGTATTATCTAAGGTAAACTGAATGTACTCCTATTAAAGAAAATGAAAAGGAAAAATATTTTACTGTAAAGCCCACTAATAAAGCCCAATCCAATCAGTTTATCTTCTTCCTTCTTACTGTTAACCTATCTTCTTCCTTCTGCCACTCTGCGGTTTTATATTCTTCCAATCAGATCACATCTTCCTGTTTCATCTTCCATCCTTCTGCCACTGAAATGAAAATAATTGCCGCTGTCATCAGTTTATTATTTACTGTGGTGGTGGTTTTCTCTGTAGCCTACTAGTTCTATAGAAGGAAAAGGTTGAAGAAGTGTAGCAGTACTTTAAATCGGAAAGAAGCGCCGCTTGTAACGATTCTACGCTTCCACTCGCGATTCCGGGGGATTCACTTCGTTTTCCGATTATTTTTCCGATTCAAAATGGAAACCTAATAACAAGTCATAAACTCGTGCGATTCAAAAAGTTGAAGCGTTAGTTTAACAACCATGCGTGTTTCTCCTTGTTTTAGAATTTCTTCTGTGTTTGTTGGGTTTTGCTACTTTGTTAGAGAGAAGAAGACCAGTACAAGATGAAGATACTTTCTTTAAAAGATCAGCATTAGTAAACCTCCCTCTGTATAAAAGGAAAATGGAATTTATGGAATAAATGGAGAGGAGAGAACAAAAAAGAAGGGAGAAACCAAAAAAGTTATTTTCTTCTCATATTTGTAATCTTAGAATTCCTCTAATGAAAGTCAAGTTCTTCCATCCCTCCAGTCTCCGTTCATATAGTTATTTTTCTTCTTTTTCAATGCATTTTTTATTTTGGAAATATATCAGTATTATCAACTACTATTTTCTAACAATACTGCTAAAAATCTGAGTTCTCTGACTTATAGAATGGAAAATTCTAAAAGATGTCAAATTTTGATATTTGACTTTTTCTAAATGTCACTAAATAAATGTTATATTAGCTCCGATCAATTTTAAATAAGATTTTAGGATTTTTTGTTATTCCTAAATAAGTGAAATTTTTGATATTTTTGGTTGAATGTGGACAATTTTGTCCTTTATCTTATAGTGGATGTAATTTGTTTTTAGTGCGCGTGGAGTCCACTTTTATAATGAGTGGATATGAGTTGATTACTTTTTGGAGTAGAATGAGAAGAAAATTATAAAAAAAAAGAGGATAAATAGTAAAAATTTCTTTTTTTTTTTTAACAAAGGTAGTATTTTTTATTATCAAGCAAATGTGATAGTTTAGAGGAAATGTAATAAAGTTTGAAAAATGTAGTAAATAAGACATTTGTTTTTTTTTTATATTTTTTATCTCTTTTATTTTTTTTATTTTATTTCTTTCAAATAAAATAAAAATAATAAAATTAAAAAATATTATTGATTTCCGTTGACCGGCCAATGGTGGTTTGGTTTAGGTGACCGGCCTGCGGTTGTCCAGCCATCGGTGACGATGGTCCAGTGGAGGTCTGGCATAATATGATATATATATAATTTCATATATTAATAAAATATAATTTGCCATGTGTCATATTGAAAAGGTATGTTATATCAATTTTAAAGGTCATGAATTCGAATTACAACCTTGATAAAATTATATTTATGGCATATGAGACATGTACCCGAGAATATGAGCCAAGCTTAGCCATATATACCCGGTCAGGCAAGATCATGTCAAACAGCTGACCAAAGAAATTAATTATTTTTTAATAGGGGTATTTTTGAAATTTAAATTTATTTTTTTCAAAAATATAATATTTAATACATTTTAAAAATTTTGTGCTATTTAATATTTATTAGTTTTTAAAATGTGCTATTTGCTTCCAAGCCCTTAGTTTAAATATTTATAAATATGCATACTACCTTATAAAAAACTAAAAATGCATATATACTAATCTAAATATATGTATTTACATACATATAAAAAAAACATACAATACTAGTATTAACTAAAAAACTAGCTAATATTTAAAATAAATAAATATATATATAGCTTAATTACTACTAAGATATGAAAACAAAACAACATGAATAAAAAAGTAGCATTTGTTAAATTATCCGTTACGAATTCAGTCATTCTGTTTGGATTGTAGCTTGCCCAGGTGAGTTCTAATTTCTGAACATTAATTAATCAGAAAATGTAAAATAATACCCTTTATTTCATGTTTATCTATTATCACTTTCATATTTTTTAATTGTTTATATTTTTTTTTTTAAATTTTTTAATTCTTTCCGTTTTCATTTATAATAAATTTTGTAATTGTTTATTATTATTTTTTTATTAGAAAAAATAAATTTTGTAAAGAATTAGTAATTGTTTATTATTATTTCTGTATTGGCATTGATGATTTTTTAATATTTATATTTTTAGGGTGTAAAGAATTGAAAAATATAGAGATAGTAACAGTTACTCTTAAATAGGAATTAAAATATCCAAATGGAACAATTACTTTCTGTTTTATGGCAGATTATTCAGCTAGCCGGTGATACAGATGAACGTTTATGAGACCTGTAACCATTACTAAACTATATATCAAGTACATTAACTATATCATCAAGACTTAACTCTGTTCAGTTGTCTAGCCGGAAACACAATAACCTCAAATCATGTAAGTTAATTCCTCCATGGTTACCAGCTTCATGGTTTGTAAGGTAGCAGCAACTGAGGTGCACGCAACTGTGAGGAAGGTATTGACCGTGCCAGCCATTTTCAGTCTGGTCGAAATATGATGAATATGTCAATATCAGGGAAGAATCAAGCACCTGCTGTAGTTGATTCGTTCTTTGTCTCGCCAAAATTTGAAACAAGGAAGATGGATGCTCATGTTGTTGCTCATTGTAACTCATTTTGAGGGTTTGTCTTCATCTAATAACAGCTGGATCATAGATCTGATTACCTCATTATCAACAAGAGTCACATCCTGTCTGACCGACATAGACGCGTGAATCATTATTCCACAAAGAAAAACACATACGAAATACCATGGGTGCGAAAAAACCACATGAACAGGTGTGAATCGCTAACTTCGGCTTTTGGATAAGCTCCTTCAATAGAGAATGAAGAGCTAATCGAAGTTCCTTAAATAAGACAGCAGATTGGGCTGGAGCCGAGAGCTTCAACCATCCATCTATGGTGACCAATCCTGTCCGGAAATGGAAATAAAGAAAAAACAATGAGTACTTAATATCTACACAGTGAGCAAGATTCATAGATTCTTGGTGAACAAAGATACAAAAGATACCTGATGCTGAATGTTAAATGACGCCACCAAACAGCAATATGGAAAAGGGAGATACAATGGAAGTATCCCGCAGAAATATTTTGTTTGTCTCGACCTGAAAATTTGAAAAAATATGACACATTATAAGCTTGATTTTCTACGCACTAAGCAATTATGTCATTCCTGAACCCTGGATTTTATTACAATGGGATCACCACAAAATAAACATAGCATGGAGAAAGAAGGAAGATGATGGCACTTGAGAACAAGAAACTAACTAATTCAAGCTTGCAACATTAAACTGATATAGTGATATCTGAAATTGGACACTACAGTGATCCAGAACTAAATTTCCAAACCTTCTCAAGGAACATGAAATGGGCGTTGAAATGCTTTTACACCACTGCTGATTGAAGAAGGGTGAATGCATAATTCTCTTCTACCATCGTACCAGACAGGATGACTCTTCATTACAGAATTACTAGACTGCTTAAGGCTGCTAATAGCTGTTGCAGTAATGCCATTGCGATGTTCAGTGGCAGCCACATTTGGGTACAAACCCACACATAGAATTGCCTGTGAGAATAAAAGTGGCTTAAAACTTTATCTAAAACCAAAGAAAAATGCTTTTGAATAATTTACAAGCACATACGTTATAAGTTTAAGCGTCAACAACAACAAATAAGAAATAAAACAAATCTAAATAAATGGGTGCATTTTTATCATATTAAAAGCTAAACAATGTGTTAAAATATAAGTGAGTACACATAGAAAAACATCATATCGGCACTACCTTCACAATTGAGGAATGATGTGAATATCTATTGAATGATTGTGATTTCTCAGATAACTATCTGTCAAGGTCCTCTCTGTTTTTCCCTAGACTCTGGACAGAGAAACCAAATTATTGTCAAATTTGTAAACAATTATAAGAAATGAGATGGAAAAAAAAAAGAAGCGTACAATAGAATTCTCTCTCTAAAATAAGGTATGAAAAAGCATGCATCATATGTTCATATGTACATAAAAGAGGCATAAACCAGTACCTGGTTTTTCTTTGGAAGTGTAATGAATCCAATATCTGCTAGCAATGATCCAAATTGTATCCTCATGTCCCTGAAATTTGGGCATATCAAATACAGGATACTTCTCTAAATTGTAAATGCATTTTAAGAATATAAAGGAAAACTAAAATCTAAAAGAAAAATAAACCATCACCCAAGTGGTGCGAGTTAAGTCACTCTTTCATATAGTTATCTACTCGGGATTTTGTCATAAATACTCATTTCAACATATTAAATGTCTAACTGTCCAGAACTGCATTTTGAGAAACTTATAATCAACTAATAAACTGGGGAGTCTCTAATAAGGTTATAGAGATCAGAGGTTCATCATCTTTGCTAACAGAATATCTCAAGTCTGAGTTTGAGAGTGTTGACAGTTTTAGGTGAAGGGTACTCTATGTTCTTTATTTCTTGATATTACTGATGATTTTAGGTGAATGCTGAATGGGAGAGGCAAGCAAAGCCTGATTTATTGATTGATCCAATGAGGTTACTGACTTTCATTTGTTCAGCACTTGCCATTTAACCACTGAGAAAAATACAGAGAGGACAAAAGGTAGCAGGAATTCCACCTGCACATATTTTTCCTCATTCATATGAGAACATATAACTGCTTCGTACTGTATCTTTCTTTTCAATGTTGCTAGGACTAGAACCAAAAAAGTTTTACTTGGAAACTAATTTATGTATTGCAGTAGCATGTTAATATATATCTGAAACAACGATTCATTTGCGAACAAGTGAAGTACCCACCGCTATTCTTCTTGGTTGTGTACACATAATGCTACACTCTCCACCATGCCCAGATTCAATCATGTCATCCAATATGAATTGTGGAACCTACATAAAATAACAGCGGGTGGAAGACCTTTTCTTAGAAAGAGGTGAAAAAAAAAAACGCCCCCGCATTAAACATTAAATTACAAAACACCAAAAGCTAAGTCAGCACCAACAAAACAAAAGTTAACTAAGAACCAAAAAGAAATTCAAGGTAACAACAAAAATGGACCTAATTAGTCTTTCCAGATCCTGTTTCCCCACAAACAACAAGAAAATTATTCTCCTTCAGCATTTGCAATATATCGTCTTTCAATCCAGCAATAGGAAGTGCATCTCTAGTTTTCCTAAAACATGAATATAATAAAAATATTTAAGTGGCAAAAATCTCTACAGAAGTATTATATGAGCGATCAAAGGAAAACAGCAAGCGGAGACTATCAACAGAATTTTGCCAACTAATGAATCAAAATTCATTAGGTACCAATTTGACGGACAAATTTCAGCTGAAAATGGAGGAGATGTGACTGTAAAGAAAATGCCAACATCCAAATTGAGTTTTGTTATGAACGTATTAAGTAGTCACATGGAGAAGAATGAAGGAATTTATAATTAATGAAGATTTGTTCATTAATTGCCATGACACAATTTGGTTTTTCATGCTTCTCTATTAGCTAACACTTCACGAATAATGAGGGTTGGGAAGATTAATAAAGGCTAGAAATTCTTTTTTGTACATCAACGGAGAGAATGGAATTTACCATAAAAATATAATCGAACCTCTAAAACAAGACCATAAAAAGTCCTTCCAATGACTTATTCCCCAGTAAATAAGAGCTGAGAAAAATAAATAAAATAAACTAACCTTGTATCTCTACATTTTCTTTTTCTTCTCTTGCTCCTGTTTCAGATAAGAACTTTCCACCCCACTGGTATACTTCACCCCTACAATATGAGATGGTCAAAGAAAGTTGGAAAAGCCCAAAATGCAGAATTCGCAGCACAATTTCGAATCTGATAACATAATAAATAGCCAATGTTCTTTGTTTGAAGCTGTGTTTATTACTTTCATATTTACAAGAGGATAAACTAATACTTGAAATACCCGAACGATGCCAACTAGCTCAATCATTAATTGTATGCATCATAACTATGTAGCATATATTTCTTTTTACTCGAGGAGGGATATATAGGTAATTAGAGCAAGATAATTGAAATATATGGAACGTGAAATGATAATAACCTAGAAACTAAGAGCAAATGTATTAGATGAAATTAAAAGCAACTTTTTTATGTCCATCTCATTAGAAGAAATGAACATCAGTAAGAAAGTTGATTGCAGTAGTTGCCTAATAATCAACCAAAAGAAAGGAACACATACTTCCTTCTGAGGGATGAGCACCAGCCTTAGCAGACTTGCCAGTTTCTTCAACAAGAGCATTTTGTAATGGTTCTGATTCTGAAAGCTCATTTATAGTATCAGAACTGGCAATAGTCACATCTGCATTTAGTAACCAATCCACAAAACCAGCTCTCCGGTCCTCCACAACATTTTCCACTTTGCTTGAAGACTCCCCTGGAAGCATTCATAGATTTTACAACGCTTAACTATCCAAAACTTTTATAGGAAGACAGTAACACATAAAACGAAAATTACTCCAATGAGGTCAAATAAATGATGTCAGGATGAAAATTCTACTTATTATGTTGTGAAATTTGAAATGAATAAATTTAACAAATAATGTCAGGCTGAAGATTCTACTTATTCTACTTATTATTACAAAAGGTGCAAATAAACAATTTCACAGCAAGTAATTGAAGAATTTACACTGCCATATGTAGGAACAGTTACCTTCCTTCCACTGCAAAATAAGAGAAGCATAAGGCTCTGTAACTATCAATTGAACAGGAAGATCAGGAAACAGTTGGTGAAGAGCAAATGCTGCAACTCTGTTCTGGGCATCCTGCA
>CATIWJ010337285.1:0-16903 GCA_949640765.1 Croton laevigatus | reverse complement strand
CCTAAAGCTAGCAGCTTGCCGCAACTTAAAAACGGAAGGAAAAAATTTCCGGAAGCTTAGAAAATAGGACAGCAAAATTGATAAAAAATTTTGAGAGATTTTCGTTGCAATGTAAAAAACAAGATGAGATCCACTTCTTTATATAGGCATAGCTGCAAGGAAAGATTTAATGGACATAATGGCAGGCAATAAGTGATATCCATTAAGTGAATTCAATTTCATGTTTGAAACAGTAATCTGTTTCATTAGCCATTAAAATGCCAAATTCATTAGCCATTACTGCAATTATAAAATTGAAAACGAATGGCATAATGCTAATTAAACCAATTTAATTAGTATAGAAAAAAAAAATCTGGACAATTTAAAATGGCTAGGCCTGTAGTGAGCCATTTCAGTCCGGCACTCGCGTCGCCCACAAAGCGCGGTCCCAAGCTCACTCTGAATTTCAATTTCTCATTCACTTTTAAATTCGATTTGAGTGTAAAATATACAGTTGGAAAGCTCTCATTGCGTAGAATACAATGACACATTTCATGTTATTCAAATCGCAATTTTTCCGTTAAATTATTACGCTCAAATTTAACAATTAATCACTTATTAAATGTCATATATCCAACATGTTGTTGAATATTTCCCCATGCCAAACAAAACTTAAGCTAATACATTCAGTTGTGCTGCAATTGGTATTCTGGGCTCAGACTAGAGCTGACGTAGCCCTTTACATTATAACTTTGAAAATTACGCACAAAAGCAATCATTTTTTGTGATTTTTTTTTTTTTTCTAAAAGATGAGAATTTGATGGAAGAGAAGGATTAGGAGGGCTTGTTTTGCCAAGGAATGAGCAAACCAATTATATTTCAATTACATTCAAAATTAAAAGTTACATACACATTGAGGGGGAGAGCTTAAAATTGAGTCTCAAACACATTCATATTATTGAAAATTTAGGAAATGAAATGCTAGAATTTCATATTCAAAACCTTACCTAACGGCTCAAAATTTTCAGGGTTAGTATCATTAGAATAAGAAGAAGAGGAAGAAGCATACTCTCTTGACAAAGACTCCTGTCTAAGTGCAGCTAAAGCAGCTTTTCTTCTCTGCTTCTGTTCTCTCCATTTCCTCATCTGTTCTTCCAACGCTAATTTTGCTCTTTCAGCTGCATCTGCTCTTGTTACTGCCTGCTCCATTCGAGTTTTAAATTCTGCAACTTTGGCTTTTGCAGATTCCAATTCCTTTATCATTTTCTCTATTTCATGTTTGGCTTCTGCTTTCTTAATCAATTTCTTATATTCTTCTTCTGAAATTGTCACTTTTTTATCATTTTCCAACTTAACCTCATTTTCTTGATGACATTTTACATTATCAGTTCTTGCTCCTGCTACAAGTTTTGCCCTTTCTCTATGAAGGTCAGCTTTTAACATTGCTATTTCTATTTGGACCCCATTTTCCCTTTCTGCAATTTCTTTGATTTCAGTTTTCGCCTTTTCGAACTCAGCATTAATCGTTTCAATTTCACAGTTCAATCGAATCATCTCATCATTTGCATTCTTTAGTTCCAACTTTAACCGATTTATTTCATCGTCCATTTCCTGAATATAATCAGAATTCTCTCTTTCTTTATCTGATTTCACTTCATTTTCTTGTTTTTCCATTTCTGCTTGGAAAGCAACCTGTTTAGACATTGAAATAGCTTGATTAAGCTCTGTAACCCGTTTTAGCAGCTCTTCAGATCTATCCTTCTCAACAACCACACAAGCTTGCATAGCTTCTGCTTGAGACAAGGCTTTAAGCTCATCATCTCTAGCAGAAGCAAGCTGTGTTTCTATGGTTAGCAGTTCTCCTTGCACGCATTTCAATTCGCCTAAAACATGCGAAAGCTGCTCTCTTAATTTCCCATTTTCTGAACTTAGATCACTCATCCCTTTTACTTTAACTTCAAGCTCTTGGATCTGAAATTTAGCTTCTTTGCACTCCCCAAAGTAGAGATCTTTCTCCATTTCAGTATCTTTTAGCTGAGAGGAAAGCTCCTCAACTGTTTTTTTGAAGTGTTCTAGTTTATGTAATAGTTGCAGATAGGCAACATCTTTTGCTTCTAATTGAGCCTTATAATTTGCCAATTCTTTTTGGAGACCTTCAATGTCCTCCTTATCCAACTCCTGATCCTGAAAATGCAAAAAATCACAAAACTTTTAGCAATTAGAAACACGAAGAAAGAACCATGGAATTATGAGACGTACAGATTCATTTAGCACAAAAATTTTAAAAATCTCACATCCCCAATGCGGTTGCTGTTGGTGCTGCTACTGACAGGGTGTTGTTTCCTTGGTTCAGTCTTTTCATCGAACAGGGTGATGGCAACTTGTACAGGTTCAATAGGTTTGGTATCAATCTCACCCATTTTTCTATTTTTCTTTCTGGAATTCAAACAAGAGAAGCTGAAATACTTTGTGAAATGGGTTTTCATTGTAAAATAGATTGACAGAATGGAATTAATTAATTATAGGTTTGACAGCAGAAAACAAGAAATCAAATAGTTGTGTTGGATGGATTGGATATTGCAAAGAAGGCAATCTTGTCTCAACAGAACAAAACAAGATTTGCCGATGATTCTTGAGCCGATGCCTTGGAATGATCAAATTTTAGTTTCTTACTGTTCCCAGCTTTTTGGAAAAGAACAATGTTTTGAGAATAATATGATAATGAAACCATTATGTTTTCCCTCAATCGGCTGCATCTGGCGATAGCGGCGGAGTTATAGCTCCAATCATCTTCGCTGGACTGCTTCTGAAATTCTGTTTTTCTTTTAAAAAAATGAATGAAAAAATTTACACATAATAAAAATAAGATTTTGATATTTTCCTTCTTTAAAATAAAAAACTAAGTTGACTATATAAATTAAATCAAATAGTAAGTTTGGTTCGATCTATGTCTTTCTTGAATTATATTATAATTGGTCATGACTTAATTAATTAGTTTACATTTTATGAAAATTGTAAAATGTGGAAGGTCTTGAGTTCGATTCTTACCAATCACAAATATAAATTTGGTGTAAACTGTTCAAAGTGGAGGGCTATCTCAATTAATGTTATCTAGTGCATAAAAGGCATTCTTCGTATTAAAAAAAATATTATAATTGACTTATAGTTTCATAAATTTCTTTATTTATAATTATGGTCCTTAATGCTTTTGTCTATTTTGCATGAAATGAAAACATTCTAATTTTTGCTCTAATAAAATTTAATTTTGATATATTCAATAAAGTAAACTAATTATTTATATTAGTGAATTGGACCAAAGTGTAATTAATATAATTTATTGTCATTTTTATCATTCATTAAATTATACTACCCTTGAAATATGGGCGTTTATATAAATTTTATTAAAAAAAGAAAAAAATAGTAAATAGTACTTTTTAATATTTATAGGAAGTAAATAACATATATTTTCAAAAAATAAGTAAATATCATCTTTTAGCATATATAGTGGTATATAGTGTATATATAGTAATATATTTTTATATATATCATTATATATACCGAAATACATACCACTATATATACCAAAATATTTTATTTAATTAATTTTTAAAATTTTGCACCATTTACTACCTATAACATATTTTAAAAAAAAAAAAGTGTTATTTACTTGTTTGACCCTATAAAAAAATGGTTAACTATATTAATTAATTCCTCCGTTCGATTTACTTAGAAAATGGTCTAATTTGACGTTGAATATACATAGAAAAATATCCATTTAGGCAAAGCAAGAATGAGTAAAATGGTTATTATTAATGCCCTTAATGAAATTTGATATCAATATATTAATTATAAACCACAAAATAACCACAAAATTAAGTTGATTTGTCCAGTAACTCTACTATAATGATATTAAGAACAATTAATAGTTTGCCTTAAAAAATATTTTTTTTTCCCCATTTCACTACATAAATTAAATGGAATGAGTATTAGTTTATTAAAATGATCCATAAAATTTTAAGTCATTTAGCATCACTCTTATGTTTTAACCTAATTTTTAGTAATGACGTTAAGTTTAAATGTAAATATGTATAAAATAAAAACATGATATGTCTGAAAACAGTTCATGAAAAACCAATCTGTCATTAGGGAATTCTTATAATTATTGAAGATGGTGGTATGCATGTGCCACGTGGTATTATGTCTTTGTCTATCTATCTATCTTATCTTACAAATTAATTAATCTTCATCATTCTCTTAATTATCATTCAAGCATCCATCGAATTAACCATTTCTCTTTTTGGTGCTTCTTCTGTTATTATTATTATTTACAACTGGAAAAGCATTTAAAGCGGTATGAGGGTGTCATTTCATCGACACAACATGTCATTTTCACAGTACAAAAACATTTTTTAAACCGCAGATTATACATTTGGTCTGTTTTGGTGGCCATTAGTTATCTGTTACAGTATCCTCTCCTCTGTTTATTGCATCTTGGGTTGCTCTTCTTCTTCTTCTCAAACAAATGGAGAAAGCACTTACAAAGGTTGGAAGCTTCTGGATTTCCAAGAAAGCAAATGCCATTTCTCATGACCTCTCTGTATGTCTAATCAGTTCTGGTTTTCTTGATCAATTCATTTTCGTATTTTATACGTTCAGATCTTAAATTTTCCGTTCTCTGGTCATTTAACATGTTCATGAAAATGTATCTCAATTGTAGCATTATGCATATTATAATATTTATGTTTTTCAAATCTTGAATAATTATAATCCTTAATTACATGCAAAATTATTCCAGAATTTATCAGATACCGTAGAAGAAAAGGCAAAATGGGTGTTCAACAAGTTGAAAGGTATGCTAATTTTTTATAACGTAATACAATAATTTTTATTTGATTTTGTGGACTGGCTTTAAATATTTGATTTTCCCAAAAAAAAAAAGGTAAGCCACAGAAGTCATTAGCTGAAATACTAAAAGCATACAATCTTCCGGCGGGACTATTCCCTGAAAATATAAAATGCTACGAGTTTGAAGAATCGAAAGGGAAATTAGTAGTACACTTACCCTCTACTTGTGAGGTATGTTTGAAGGACGACTCCATTTTAAGGTATGCTACTCGTGTTAAAGCAACACTGTCCAAAGGAAAGCTGAGTGGAATTGAAGGAATGAAGACCAAAGTACTTGTTTGGGTTAAAGTTGCAAGTGTAAGTGTTGAGAGCTATAAATCTGATAAAATATGGTTCAGTTTCAGTACTTCTGGTGTGAAGAAATCAAGGCCTAAAGATGCTTATGAAATGCCTCGTGATGCCATTCCAGTTGAAGAATTTTGATTTTTCAATATCTTATATGTGTTCGTTTTCTCACAGGATGAAATGCAGTATATTATAATTTTGTTTATTCATATTTGTTTTTGGTATGGATGGCTTGATAATAATTGCTGTATTTCCTACTTCATTGTCAATTTTTTGGTAATTAAAAATGAAATGATTGCCCGTAAATAAAATTAGTTGGAGTTCGAACAACTCCAGTTGGCAGTGAATGACAAAATTTGCTATTTGGACTCAATCCCAAATCGACCCCCATTCAATATTTTCTAAGCTTGGGTAGAAATCAGCTCAATCCGAGTCTTTTGTCATGTATAGTAGCTTGAACCGGACACCATTCTAACATTTTTATCATATCAACGTTGCTGTTTCTCATTGTCAATCTATACCTCAATTGCATTTTGCTCTAAACCTGAGAAGTTTTCCTGACTAGAAAGCTTAAAATTGGACTAAAAGTGAAGATGAAAGCCAAAAACAACTCAATTTGGAATTGAACCAGACCAAAGGAACCAAACCAAAAGATTCAAGAATATGCCATGTGATAGGTCAAAGTCAACAGGTCAATTAGCCACGTCAGCAACATGTGGCACCAACTAGCTGGTGATAGATGGGATTGCCAGACACATCAGCCAGCCACCAGCATCGCTGCCACATTTCACATATGTGGGCCTCACGCATTGAGCAACCCCAATGGCCGCCACGCTCCGATAGTAGCCAGCCAGCCCCTGGCACTTGTCATGCCACCTCTACTAGCTGCTGCCACGTGTCACCGCATCATCTTGAGTCTTGCCGGCTTTTTGGTCTCCTAATCCAGTCCTATTTTTCTTGTTTTAGAGCATTTTAAACAGTTTTTTGTTCAAGAATATTCCACGCTTGTACATTAAGTGAGAAACGTAATCCAAACCTGATTAAGGGGCAATTTCCTACTCAAATACAGTTCAGCTTAGGCCATGTCTGATCTCTATATAGATCCCTATATTCAATTCTCTACACAACTCCTGGCAATGAAACATCAATATAGTTGAACACCCAATTTTCTCCTAGGACACTACAAATTTGAATTTTCTCTCTCCTCTAACGGAAGAAATTAATTTTCTTGAGTTCAATACTTGCAAATTCAAGATTCAACTCAGATTTAATCAAATAATAGGCACTCAAGTACTATATTCTAACTACTTTTTCAATTAATGTCTTTTTTCCCGTCATCTAAATAACTAATAATATGTAATTAAGTCATATTACGGTGATTTAGAACTACATCCCGCCCTGATCCTATATTCTAATCATGTACATATGTAGGTTTTAGATTATTCCCATGCTGCGGGCTTAATAATAACATTTTTCTTTTATTTTTTTTACGTAATTCGTGTTTTAGTTTAATTTGAGTTTAGAATCAATTTTCATGTAGTTTATAACTAGTTTATCATGAATTTCCAACATGTGATAAGTTATTTATAGCTTGTTTACCTTTAGTTTATTACTTTGTTTTTTCACTTTTTACATTATTTTTGTTGAGTACTTTCGTGCAGAAAAAACTTCTAGGTAGAAATTTGAGCCAAATTGAATCAAACCCACATTGAACTATCTAAGATCAGGATCTAATTTTTCATCATTATTGTTTACTTTAGGTTAATTTTCTTTCATTTTCTTGTTTATTTGTTAATCTGTTTTAATTCTTGCATTAATAGTTTATTATTACTTCTCAAAAACAATTAAAAGTTTATTATTCATCATTATCTACGTAAATGGAACTCCAAATTTAAACATTTTCTCTAAGTACATAAAATTTAAACAATTTGCGATCAATTGCTTTGATTTGTGTTTAAAAGTGTGGTTATGATTGGATATGGAATATGTGGTTAAATTATGGAGTTGTAGAAGATCAAAGAAGAAGAAATTAGGAAAGTGAGGAAATAATTTTTTTTTGCTTAATCTCTTTCAAAAATACTACCAGTTTACAACTTGCATATCTATTAATGCACATCCCGTTAATTTGTTATACACGCGTCATTAGGATCCTTAAATAAAGAGAGTTCGTGTATAATACTACTTCCAATTTTTTCAATTGTTTACGTTTCCGTTTTTGATAAATTTTTTCAATTCTTTACGTTTCCTTTTTGAGTAAGTATGTTTAATTGTTTATTATTATTTCTGTATTGGTATCGGTAAAAAAGTAAGTGTCGTAAAGGGTTGATAATTGTTTATTATTATTTTATATTGGTATTAGTGAAAAATATGATTGTATTGGTATTTGTGTTTTTAAGGTGTAAAGAAATGAAAAAATTGACGATAGTATTTTATAAATTTAAGAGTTTTATAACGCTATTATTTTGCAAAGAGTCCTTACGTCAAGAAGCGGCATAGGTCAAAGTCCGGGAATTGTTACCGCGTGGAAAACGTGCGGGCATCATTAAAAGAGTGACCAATTAGTAAAGAAGGCCCAGCGTAAGACCCATTAATATACATAGCTAGGGTCTACTAAACGCATGATATAATTGTACAAAAATCATACGGATAAAATTATAAGTCAAAGATCCGGGCCCACAACAAGCACAATAAGTAAAAAACCCTAAACCTGTACACACCAATTTCTCAGTCGCCTCCTCCTCTAGTGGTGCTTTCTCTTTCTCAGTACACTACACATCAATCATCCGATTCTCCCTGAACTGAAGCTATGTCGGACGAGGAGCATCACTTTGAATCCAAAGCTGACGCCGGCGCCTCTAAGACTTATCCGCAGCAGGCCGGAACCATCCGTAAAAATGGATATATTGTCATCAAAAATCGTCCGTGTAAGGTCTGTATTCCTATCTTTAGTTCTTTATATAACTATGAATTATATAGCATTTTATGGAATTACTTGAAATTCTTTATATAACTATGAATTTCACTCTATTTGAATTTGAATTCTAGCTATTGATTTCTTTTACTAATTATTTTAAATTCTTAAATTTGCAAATAAATTCTATAAATTATACAATTATTCTTTTTTTTTTTTTCCTTTGATTCTTTCAGAAATGTGTGATTCAATCAAATTACATAAATTCCACTTCGAAAGAAATTGTTGAATTCAATCGAATTCCACTCTTGGAGTTAAACATTTCAGATATATATATATATATATAACTCATTGGGGAATGAATTCTGGAATTTATTTAGTAATGAATGGTCCTATGTTGTGTTGTCTGTTAGGTACTGCAGATCTTATTTGTTGTGTGTCCTTTTGATTATTTATGCCTTTTTCATGTTTGTTGATTTTGTGAATCTTATGATGAGGTTGTTACTTGGGGATGAATTCTGTTTTACAACAGGTGGTTGAAGTTTCCACCTCCAAGACTGGAAAGCACGGTCATGCCAAGTGCCACTTCGTCGGAATTGACATCTTCAACGGCAAAAAACTTGAAGATATCGTTCCATCCTCCCATAACTGTGATGTAAGTACTCCTTCTGCATGATACTTACAGATGTTTTTATGAATTCATAGTTAAGTTGATTGAATAAATTAATGAATTGCAGGTTCCCCATGTCACCCGTACTGACTACCAGCTGATTGACATATCTGAAGATGGTTTTGTAAGTTCATTTTTGGGGGTTCAAATGTTTCAACTAGTTAATCTTGTTTATGACCTGCCTTGCTGAATTTTGTTTGTTTTGAAATTTCAGGTGAGTTTGCTGACTGAAAATGGAAACACCAAGGATGATTTGAGACTCCCAACTGATGACAATCTTCTCTCTCAGGTATGTTAATTTTTTTTTTTTTTTTACTCTTTATACCTTTTATTGGATTTATGATAATTCTGATTTTTTGAATGGTGCTAAATCTAATTAACATTCTGATTATTAGGCATTTGTTCCTAAATTTTTATTCTAGATTTGGGTTTTGTTTCTTTGTTTTATGATATATACTATTGTTTGACATTAAATGGACAAATATTTTCATTCTATAGACCTGAGTTGTTGCAAGTTTTTTTTATTTTTTTATTTTGCCATTATGCATTTCAAGTAATAAAGTCCTGAACTTCTATTTAATTGATGGGTGCAGATTAAGGATGGGTTTGGTGAGGGAAAAGATCTTGTTGTGACAGTCATGTCTTCAATGGGGGAAGAGCAGATCTGTGCACTTAAGGATATTGGCCCAAAGTAATTTTTTATCGTGGTATTACAATTTAAGACAGATTTGTATTAGAATTGGAGTATACTAGTTAAATGCTTTGTGGATGGTATGGTACCTTAGAATTTGTTCTAGTAACTCGTTTACTTTCCATTATCCTGTCATCAATTTATGTGACTAAATTTAACAAGTGTTTTCTTGCTATTAATGCTAAATGTTATTTTATTTGAAACTCACCATAAATACATCTTGGTTAATTTGATGATAGTTGTGTGTTTTCCAATTGTTGTGATGAGCTTTTCAATTTAGGCCTTTGAATAAGTAGGGAATCTTATATAGGTGTCTCAAGAGCAGCATAATCGTATGGAATGCATAAAATTTGCATTCAGTTAAGTTTCAAACTGTATTAATCGAAGGGAAGTGTTCATGTTGAAATGTATATGTAGGTATTGTGCACAGAACTGAAAGCATGCCTATTTAATTTGATTTATTTCATGTGCTGCAGAGAACCCTTTAGTGGTGCATTGCCTAAACTACTATCCTGAAAAGAGAGAATTTAATTAAATGAACCTTAATTGAAGTATAAGATTACTGAGTATACATATCACTTGGAGTAGGAGTCTGCCTGTGAATCTCTCATTGATGGAAGGCAGTGACCAAAGTTATATGTCAATAGTATGGTTTAGCCATAATTAATTACCTGAATTCAGTTAAATATCTAATAAAATTGTTACAAAATTTTTTAATTAATATCTTCGGTTATCTAAAGTTGGTTTCTAAGGCAAAGGGTTGATCTATAAAAATTTTGGTAAAATCCAAGAAAGAATTGCATGATAAAATTAGATAGATGGCAATTTTTTTTTTTAAACAGAAATTTGGAAATTAAAGAAGACAGATAAAGAATAAAAGAGAAAAATTAGGAAGATTATGCATGAGAAAGAAATTTATAATTGTTTTGTCAAGCTCTTTCTTGAATAAACGTTTTAATTCCACTCTTGGATTGACATTTTTTTTTCCTCTTACACGAAAGTCATCATTATATTCATTACTTCTACAAATTACGCATTAACAATTTGATCTGCTCCTCTTGATTATAAATGAAATCGGCCTTTAAAGTAGATCTTGCCAAAAAATGAGTTAGAAAATTACAATTTCTTGACACATATTTACAACTCATATAGCTACTTCTTTTAAGTATCTTTTAAGTATCTGCTTAATATCTTCCAATATATCTTGAGCTTAAAAATTCAATAAGACTTTCCCGTTAATAACATTCACCACTGACTTTGAATCAGTCTCAATTATACACCAATTCCACCTTTCTCTATACACAATTTCAGTGCAATTTTGACAGCAATTAATTTTAACAAAAGCATATCAATTAAATACTTCAATTGTTTGACTCTCCAGTCAATTAAATCTGCTTTACTATTCCTTACAACAACTACAATAGCTTCTAAGCTTTTATGAATATTAACTGCAGCATCCACACTTAAGACACAACAAAGGAGAAGGACACCAACCTGTCAGTGACCAACAGCTATGCACCTTATCACTAGCAACATTGTTTCGTACAGCATTTGTTTCATCCGACTATTGAACAGAACAAAATTCTAACCAACTGTTAATAGCGAGAGCAATTACCTGATTTGGGTTGGACTTTTGGAAATCTAAATAAAAGTTATTTCTAGCTTTCCATAGTCGCCACATCAGAAAAACAATAAGCCCCGCTTTTTCATCATCCAATTCCATCTTCCTCGCATGTTCCATTATACTCAACCAATTTTGTTGTAGAGAGTTACCTGTTACGCTATTAGCTCTAAAGCCCAATGGAGAAGCCAGAAATACAAATAAAGTTCTTGCAAATGGGCATCTAAAGAAAAGGTGCTTCTCATCGTACCACATAGGCCACACAAATCACACCCATGCTTCAATCTCTTCACCAGATTCACTCCAACTGCTAAGCCTCTTTTAAGAAATCTCCATATGAGAACCTGTAATTTCCTCGAACAATACAACCTCCAAATATGTTTCCGTGGACAATCAGTATCCACTATATCAGCTCCCAATACTTGAGTTCCTTCTCCATAAATAACTTTTAAACCTTTTCTATACCCCGATTCACCGAATACATACCATTCTTTGTATAACACTAGAACAATCTGTCATGCTGGTTGGAGTTTGCAATTGGCAGACTTAAAATAGCCTCAAAATCTCTTTTTGAGAAATTATTTTGTAGCAAAGTTTGGTTCCAAGTTCTGCTCTCCCAATTAACACATGCAGCATCTAAGCTAGGTAGATACGTCATATGTACTAATTTGTTTAGTTTTAACAGTTTCATATGTTAAACGGTGATTCGTAAAACTTCATAAGCTAAATAATACTTTTTCCGTCCCAAAATAATTTTTTCATTCTATTTATTTTTGTTCCATAATAAGTGTCTCATTCTTAGATTATAATAAAATTAGGTTGTGTTTTTTCTTTTATACCCTTAAAATATTAATAGATAATGAATATTATAAGTTGGACAAACATTTAAATGAATGGTACATTGGTCATTCAATAAATACATTTTATATTTTCAATATAATAACCACTACTTTTCAATACTTGGAAAGTTAGGACACTTATTATGGATAGAATTTCAAATTCTATTCAAAATTTCAATGAATTAAGGTAACAATTATAGGGGTGAGTATTATTCACGTTACATTACATATAAATTTCTCAAATCTTCTAATTTATTATTTTTGGACGAATTTAATGAATTTTAAAAATTATTGAGATAGGAAGCTTGTGGTTTTGGAGTTATGAAATTTTGTTTTTGGTTAAATTTGGATAAAAGAATCAGAATTAGCAAAAATTTAAAAAATAATTTATTAAATTGGCCAATTTGTAACAACATAATTAATTGGTTAAATTAGTAATTTTATTCAGATTCGCCAAGAATTATAAATTATCTGAATTCTACTTAGTAGTGGTAAACAAGGAACGGAACAAGTAAAAAATAAAGCAGGTAGACGAATTTATTTTTTCTTGCAGAAATTGATTGGTAAAATCTTTTTCTTTTCACTGGGCGTTGAGGAGCGGCAAGTGATCCATAATATCCACAGTCTCAGAGGAGAGTAAGAAGCAGTAGCAGAGATGAGGTCTTCCCCGCAGCGTTCTCGAGGTGGTAATAGCAGCGGTGGAGAGGAGAGACCTAGATTCTTCGACAACAATGCCAAAAAGATTTGCTGGGCTCAAGCTGATATTGTACCTGGTCGACACCCTGAGAGGTGGCGCAAAGACGCCGCCGGTAACATCGTTTGTAAGCGTCTCTGCAATTGCCATGGTTGCCTCTGTTTCCAATACGATCATATCGTTCCCTTCTCCAAAGGTGTCTTTCCCCTTTCTTCTTTTAGTTAATTGTCTTCTTTGGTTGGCTTTCGCTTTCAAATTTTTAATCGGTTCCTGACTTCTGCCTTTTGAATTACTTCGAAATGGATAAAGCTGAGTTTTCTACTGCAGATGATAATAGTAGCAATTAGCTAAGAACTGTAATTTCAGTTATAGAAAATTTGATTTTGTGATGCAGGGGGCGAATCTACGGCTGATAATTGTCAAATACTGCAATCAAGAGTCAATCGTTTTAAGTCAGCAAAAGAGGAGGTAGACAAAACCCAATTGGAAGGTTACTCTTGTGATCTCAAGTTCACTGGTATGTAATTGTAATGCACGTTTGCTTTTATTTTTCTTCAATTTTCATGTCTATAAACTCAATATATGTTTCTGTTGTTCCATTACATACACACATCTTCACGTTTTAATGGTGGAAACTGTCTTACAAATACAAATATAAAGATTAATGTGGTGACTGATAGAATGTTGTTTTGGAGTCAATTTAATATTTGGTCTTTCCTCCTGTTGGCAGAGCAGTTTATTTGTTGTAAGCATGTTTAGAATTCAATTCCAACCACACGTGTCGTTTCTCTTAGAATTGCCCTCTGCTCAGCAAGTAGAACATATACATGTTTCAAAATTTACATCTTTTTCTGTTCTTCCATTAGAAGAATTTGAGTTTCACAATTCAATGTATACTTTTTGCTTGAGGTTTATGAAACTGTGTTTTTTTTTCCTGGGTGAGTTAGGCTACCTGGTTTGTTTGAGAATTTAATATGCTTGTACTGATAATCATTGAAAGACTTTATATTGCAAACAGCTCCTTTTCTGTTGCTGTTTCTTGACATTTAAAGAATTGAATGCTTGAAAATTGCTTATAATTTCAGAGAACAAGTAGAGCTTTATTCATGTTAAGGCAGTGGATGTACACCTTCATGATCAGTTTTATGCTTTGTAATTTGTATCAAACAATTACAATGTCGAACTTAATATATATGTCAGGTCAATGGGCTTTTCTATTTTTAAATTTGTTTCCCAAGATTATCCTACATTCTCTATTAGTTGTTTTAATCAAACCCCTGCCTCTTTCTAGCCATCTTCAGTAAAGCAACAGAATTTGGTTTTGATTGGTTCGGTGTTCTGTAGTGAGAAAATGGAAGTGTAGGATTGAATTTAAAAAAAAAGGGCTCCAGTGGCTATAGATAGGTCAGACTCAGATGACCAAAGGGGAAAACAATAGGTTTTCTTCGGGAAATAATTGAAGTTTCAAAACAATGACTTCCACTTGAGTTTAACAGATGTACCCGTGGAGCCAATTTCTGCAACTAGATTGAGTATCTGTATAATCACTAGCTTTTTCTGAGGCCCTCTAATGTTCAGGGTTTGACGCATAAATCTTGTTTCTCCAGCTCATAAAGGGTTATCTTTCTGTCTGTTCTTGATTTTGTGAAGCTTGCCAACTGATTGTGAGAAAATAATAATGTCGTACAGATAAGGAACTGGACATAATCGAAATGGCTGTTTATGGTGATGTGATCCGGCCTGGAAACCAATGTAGATGCAGAACTGTTGCAGAAATGCTTGGGAAATACAAATCAAAAGATGATGCAACTGCTTGCAAATTGCCGTATGGTAACGAACCATTGTAGCATCAAGGATCAAAATTTCTGCTCACAAAACTTGCTGAAGTGAAGTACCTTCAATTTTTATACAGTGATTTTTTCTTTTCATTCATGGGTTTTAACTCTTACATAAATTGATCATGCCCAAGAAAGCAGTTTGAGTCAGTTAGGCATTTTTATTGATTAAAGTTGAATCACTTGTAACATTTTAACTCATTGATGGAACATTTAAATGAAATCAGTTGAATTGGGCCTCTTTGTTATGTCTTTACTATGATCTGCTTGCATATTTTTCAGACTTTTTAAAGAGTATATATTAATTTAGGGCATTATTTTCAAGATTATTGTCTTGACATGAGAAAAGGATGGTTATTGTTTTATCTGGAACAATATGAATATGAGCACATAAATTCAAAATTTATTTGCAATTTCCTCCAAAAATCAAACCATTTAAATTCAAACTATGGGCTCTACCTCTACAACTGGCCTATCACCCAAAAAGTGATGATAAAATTGTGTATTACATAATTCTTTGTCCTAAGAGAATGTTTTTATATGAATATGATGGTAGTATAATTTTTCCTTTTGCTCCTTGTGAACATTTGTCTTTGGTTAGTACTATAGCATTAAATGCACATTTGACTCTGAAGTTTATTTTGGTTTGCAATTTGATCCTTGAAACATTGATTAAAAAAAAGCAAGTTCTTTTTCATTTAAGATATCTTTTACAAATTTAAGTAGATTTTGATTAAAAAAAAAAGCCCTGCCCTTTTAACATTTTATAAATGTCTACTAAAAACACGTAACAAGTATTCAAACAATTAACGTTATTCCAACATAAATGAAACAAATTCTCACACCAAAAAAATTGAGCAAGCAACGCACTTTGCACCAACACAGTTTGCACTTTAGTTCTTGATTTTAGTTTTTTATGACTATAGACCTTAGTATTTGAAATTATAAAAAAAAAAAAATTAGCCCACAAGATAGGAAGATTTTCTCAAAATATCGGATTTATTAGTGGTTGTTTATGAAAAATGAGAGGTTGGCTTAGGTCAGCCATCAACACCACCATGGATCATGGAAATGAAAGCACCCAAACTTTGTATTCTCGAGAAAGGGAAAAAAATTCTCTACTTATTAATTGGTTGGTTAATGATTGTGATCTATCCAACCAACCCACCTTGCTTATTAAAAGTCTAAGAACTCCAATATAATACAGATAAATTGGTGAGACATAAGGGAACACATTTACACTGGTTTTTGACTTGACAAGTCTACACTAATTGACCATTTTGTACCTACAATTCCTCATTTTTAGGCCTTGGTTTATATTGTATAGAAGTCCACTCTTCCAATTAATTCCAATAGTCAGCTGTCTCGCGCGTTTTGAGTTGTTATAAGCTACCAAATCCAGATTAGTTTGAATTACTAATATGCCTCAAAGATTGTTTGTCTAAAAGATATTTTGAGCAAGACACCAAGTGCAATAAAAAAAAATTCTTTAGTTTAAGACAAAATCATCTTAGATTTTGCACTTTACTTCTTCAACTAATGTTTGACCCTTCTTTCTTTTCTAAATAAACCATAGTAATGATAATAAATCATGATAATACCCAGCCTGGCTAATATTGCAATTTACAATCCCAAATGTTATCTTTAAAACCATTATGATTTATGATTGACCAAAAATTTGTAGGCAAGTAATAAGACAATTTAAGATAAAGAACTTACCAACAATACTAATCTAAGTTTATCACTATGTTAAAAGTAAAATAAAAAAATATTTCTCACAAAAAAAAAAAAAGTAAAAGCTTGAATTAGGGGGGTGGGTAATCATTTTGTGATCACATTAGGTAGACAAAAAAAAACCATTATGCGAGGAAGAATCTCTATGCATGATAAGAAGGTAGAAATTTGAGATTAGCATGTTAATTTGTTGATAATCTTATCATAATCTCACAATTAAGTGTTAATAATGCTCATCAATTATCCCCTTCAACCCTATATTATATTAGTTTTAAATTTTATAAACGGAGCAAAATTGAACAAATTATAAATCGTTCTGGTTTACATTATAAGATTTAACAGTTCTGGTTTACATTATAAGATTTAACAGTTTGAATATTAATCAATGATACTTCGAAATAAACAATAGACGTGAAGCGAACGATATTTTTGTTGGATTCACCGCCAAATTAATGCATTTTACATCCAAAACATTTGAGTTTAAGTTCAAATTAAAGGGCTAATTAATGACATAGTATTACAAGTGAAGTTGCTAGACAATGATTTGGATGTTAACACCACTAGACCTACCATTGACTTACCCCACCGTCCTTTATTCTGCATGGTTGATTGTTCCTTCTATTGTATACCATTTTTAAATTCCTATTGTTGGATTTGGTAAGGTTGTACTAAAGCTTTTTAAACACTATAGAAATTGGCTCATATATGGGTAGGCCTCCTTTTTTTTATTTTTTTTTAA